>PVJH01002248.1:0-174875 GCA_004026705.1 Nesogale talazaci | reverse complement strand
TGCTTGGAAGTTAATCTGAAAATCTATGAGAATGACAGAAAAAGTATTCTGCAGTAGTACTTGCTCTCATGACTAAAAAAGACAAGTAAAAAAGAAATGTTTCGCTTAAGTGACTCAATATCGTATTTCAGCCATATGATTATAAAAATTTGTCCCTCTAAAATACATCAATGGCTTTCTGACTAAATTACTATACTCTTTCTGTGGTGACGTTTGCTGTAAATTGCTCTCGTCTAAACAAATTAATTTTGACCCAATACTTTTACATTTCTTTAAAGCCTTACTAATAAATTTATGGGCCAAGCTGTTGGTTTCATGGTAACTAAGTTTAAAAGCAAACTCACATAATCAGGGGAAGAATTCAACATTAATATACAAATTTTCAATGGATGCAAGACGCAAGGAATGATTCACTAGATTAAGTTTCATAAGAGATACCTATTCCAGTTCTAATAAGTGACTCAGTGATTGTGGTTAATCCATGTAAGAGCAAAACGGAGGTATGGTAGAAAGATACCCCAAGGATGTTTTAAAGAGTGGGTTGATTTCAAATCATCATACTAAAAAAGCATTTGCAAGGCCTGAACTTCAATATGGGTCAACTTTAAATGAAGAGTGTATAACTTCCATGGCTACTATGGTGCACAATTCCTGGTACTTCTACTGACCTAAAATATATTCAACTCTATAGTATAACATTATTATTAATAGAAATATCTTTCACTATCATTTTATTATATTACAAAGGGAAATATTAGTCCCTGTTATAAATAAAATAAACACAAGCTGGGAAGATGGAATAAGACCATATGTGTGAAAATACTTTGACATATATAAAATTCTATGGAAAAGAATGATAACACAAGTATAATGTAGTTACACAACTATGCACCATTACAAGTCATTGAAATTTGCCTGCCAATAATCAACCTGAAAACAACATCTGGAGAATAAAATGGACAACTGAATTATAACAATAGGTGAAAATATAATTTTAAAAAACAACACAGAAAATGTTTGACTCTTTAACAAACTGCAAATAATGAATCTTAAAATCTAGCTACTTTTGTACAATCTGTACCATCAAAGAGTAAATGCTCGCTGAACTTTAAGAAAGACGCTTGTATATAGAATATCATCATAAAATCTACAATCCATGGACTCTTGCATATATCTTGCTCTGACCTCAAAAGAAAGCACTAGGGAAAATCATAAAGTATTGGTATAAGTGCATATAAGCTTTATCAACAAAATTATCTAAATATGAAGTTTTTGTTTCTCAAAATCCCCCCATCTAGATTTATAATCAGAAGATTGTATTTTTATCTTCCTAATCTTTCCCCGATGATTTCTGAGCTCTTCAAATCATGACAGTTTTAGCATCAATGAGGGACTGAATCCATGCCATTTTTAAATATTCTTTGATTTTGGAAGAGAAAAAGAAGTGTGACTAGGTAAGATCAGGGCTGTGGTGTGAACAGAATAAGGTTCGCCATGAAACTCTCAAAGGACAGCCTGTGTTACCTTTAACCAATGAGCAGGTATACTGTTCTGATGGGGGAAAAGATTCTAGACCCAAGAATCCTGGAATTTTTCACACCACTACAGTTATCAAATTTCTTACTTCCACATCATAAGGCAATGTGAATAATATCCTGTGACTTTCAAGAAGATCTATCAAAGATTATCTTTTTGGAGAAATTAAAACAAAACAAAATAAAAAACATTTGTCATATTTCTGAGCTGAACTAGCAGTCTTGTCATGTCCACCTTCCTTAAAATATTTGATCTACATACAATTATACAAAATTTTTGATTTACAATTACACTTATATTTTTTATTTTTAATATATGCATATCTATATGTATACTTCCATATAGTTTTTAAGTTCTCTATGTGTGTCAAACAAGGAAGTAGGTGGACTTTGCGCCTCTTCTTAAATCTTACCTCAGTACAAGAATGATTTGTTCTAATAATGTGGCACTGTATTAAACTCACCTTGCCAATACGATATTTCTGAAGACAAAATGGATGCATAAGCAAATGTAGTGATGAAAGCTGTTGGGGCCTGGCTATTAAAGATAAAGTGTCTGGAGTCTTAAAAGCTTTATGTTAAACAAGTGACCCTAGCAGGGAAGCAAGAAAGTCCACAAGAAAGGAGCAAACTAGCCTATCTGGTCATGAAGTGTCAATAGGAACAGGTGTCAGAAATTCAAAAACAAGCAATTCAATTGATGTAAAGGAGTGTGGACAAAGTGGAGACCAAAACCCTGCCTATAAGATAACTGAACATTCCTCAGAGAAGCGATACACAGAAAAGATGATACATCTAGGGAGCGCTATAGCACTGATGAAATACATTAAGTAGCCTCTAATTCTTTAACATTTCCTCCCCTTACTGCAATGGTTTTTGTTTTGTCATTAATCTTGTTAGACCTGCATATGTTCATTTGTATAATTAAGAGCATTTGACAGAAGAAAGCCAAGATAGATAACCCTTCAGAAACAGCAATAGGAGTAATAATTCCCTGAGTGTACTGGAATAGTGTGGGGGGAGGGGGGAGGGGGCACATGGAGCTGATAGCAAAGAAGCCTGTATAACCCCATTTGAGGGGTAAATATAACAGAATTTGAGGTGAACGAATATACTGGATTGTGTGAGATAAGGCAAATAGGGACAGGATGGGGGAAGGAATGAATAAAAGGGAGTTGACATCAAAGAAGAAAGAAAATATTTTGAAAATTTATGGTGGTAGCAATTGTAAAATTATGCTTGCTCTAACTGTATTATGGATTATCATATCTGTAGTAACTTCTAATAAAATGATTAGTAGTGTGTGTTATATATGATCAATATGAAAATTGGTGTTTTATGTTGGGAAGCATTCCTGTAGACTTATTGCAAAGCTCTGATAATTTGAGATGTCTACTTGAATTTGGCTAAAATTTTATAGCCCTGAGTTCAAAATTGTTTTGTTTTCTAGGACTCAAAGAGTATTTCTTTAAGACACCGCAGTGAGACTAAGATAAGCTATTGAGATGATTTTTCCACAGTCATCCATTGATTCAAAAACATATTTAAATACTTTACCAAACATGATGTCCTTTTCTAGGACAGATCTCTCCCAACAGCATGTCCTAAGTGTGAAAGGCATCATCACACCATCCTTGCCACTAAGGATCGCTCTGACTTTACTTCTTCCAAGATGGATTTGTTAATTCTTTTAGCAGTCCCTAGTAGCTTGCAGGGACTTCTCCATCACTACAACTGAAATGCATCAATTCTTCTTTGGTCTTCCTTAGTCAATATGCAACTTCCCCATGCTTATATAATGCAATAAAGAATATCATGACTTGGGTCAAACTCAGCTTAATCCTCAAAGTAATATCCTTGCTCTTCAAAACACTTTTTAGTGCAGCAGTTTTACCCAATGAAATGTGTATTTTCATTGCCTGACATCTACTACCATGAGCACTGATTGTGGATCTAAACAAGACAAAATCCTTGACAAATGTCAAGCTTTACAACATTTATCATGATGTTACCTATTGGTCTAGTTGTGAGAATTCTGGTCTTTTTTACATGAGTTGTAATTCATACGGAAGGTTGTACTTTTGATCTTTAACAATATTGTCTCAAGATTTCCCCACTTTCAATAAAAAAGGTGTATCATCTGCATATCACAGCAGCTAATAAGCTTTCCTCCAATCCTGATGCTGCTTCATAAAATTCAGCTTCTCTGATGATTTGTTCAGGATACAGATTGAATAAATATGGTGAGAAGATAAAATGCTTTCTCATACTTTTCCTTATTTTTAAATCACATAGAATTCCCTTGTTCTGTTGACCCATCTGACTCTTGATCCATGTACAACTTCCACATAATCAAAATCAAGTATTCCGATTACCATTCTTTTCAAAGTTTTCCATAGTTTGTTATGATCCACAGCTGAATGGCTTGGCTTAGACCATACAGCACATATAAGCATATTTCTGGAATTCTTGAATTTGAATCATGATCCAACTGACATCAGCAATTACATTTATTGTTCCATGTCCTCTTCTGACTCCATCCTGATGCTCTGATAGCTCCCTGTCAATGCATTGCTTATAACTGCTTTTAGATGATCTTCAGCAAAATTTTAATTCCATGTGACATTCAGTTGGGTCATTTTTCTTTGTAATTAAGGTCTCTTACTCTCAATTGGTCAACTAGCTATCTTCTAAATTACCTCTCATAATGAAGGAGTTACTTCCAGTACTTTCTCAGCTTGTTGAAACATTTCAATGAGTATTCTTAGAGCCTTGTTTGGGATTAATAGAGTAACATTGTTTCTTGACCCTGTGTTGACTACTCAAATGAGGGCCTCATAAAATATAAGTATTCATCTCAATTCTAAACATTTAGTAAGAACAGGAAAATGAAAACTTATTATTAAACATTATATAGTGAAGTGGATTACTCAACTAAATGTGTAATCTAGGGCTTAGTGAGTTTCATTTATTCTGGAAAAAAAGATTAAATAATACTCTGATAACACAAGAATAATAAAACCTACATTACGTGGTGTCTTCATAGTCATTTACTGCCATAGAACAGCCCATCTAAATACATATTTAAATTTAAATATATGCAGACTGCAGACAGCATTCAAATTTGGGCATATGTAAATGATCAACTCTTGAAGCTCTGTGGCCCTTTTCATAAAATATTCTTCTGGAACACAGCAATATAATCATGAATGAATTCAACCCTGGTTTTTGCTATAGGTTCCAAGTAACAGGCACAAGCAAGAACATGTCCCACTATTAATCATCCTACAGAAAACTCTTCCCCGAGGAAAAAAGCAAAGAAAAAAAGAAAACTCTTCCTTGATCACCTGTTACAAGAGAGCTCGCAGCTGGGTTCTTTTGTATAATAAGGGACTTGGGTTTTCAAGGCAGTGAGGGAAAAGGTCCAGCTGTATGCCATGGTCCCACCCTTTCAGTTTAACAAAAATCAGCTGTTGTCTTAACAGCTGGCAGGTGGTGGATGAAAATGAGATGGGAAAAGAGTTGCAGATTGTATGCAGGAGAGGCATAGTTAAAAGACAACAGAGTGCAGCAAAGCAAAGAGGTGATCAGGAATCAACGAGAGAGCTCACATAAGTGAGAGTGTCCAGATGCTCACAATCTGTAACACTAAGTACAGAAGACACGGTGGCCTATAACCTGAGCAGTGCAATAATTAAGAGCTAAACTATTAGACAAAACGTCAGTCGTGGAGACCCATGCAGCAGTGCCATAATGTGACAGCACTTTAAAAAATTGCAACTCAGTTGACTCTGACTCACAGTGACAATATTGGGCAGAATAAGTCTTCAGAGAAGTTCTTAATTTAAGTACCTTCATGGAAGCACATAACCTTACCCTGCTCTCAGGCAACAGCTAGTGGGATTAAACCACCAATGTTGTGGTTAGTAAGCTTCCTGCCACAGTGGTTCTAAATCAGGTTGCAATTAGAAATGTCAATAATTCAAAACCACCAGCTACTCAACAGAAGAAGTATGAGGCTTCATCTTCTCTTAAACAATAGTAATCCTGGAAACTCACAGAGACAGTTCTACCCTGTCCAATAAGGATCATTAAGAGTCAGCAGTCACCTGATGGTAGTGAGTTTGGGTTTGTTTGATTTTGTTTGTATGATTAGCAGCCCAATTCTGAATCTACTCTACCCCACCCATAAAGATTACAACTTAAAAATACAGCCAAGAAAACCCAGAGTGTCCTTGTACTCTTGTAGAGTTGGTCATTATGAGTATAAAATCAACCAGACTGCGTTCCCAACAAGAACATCACCTGACAGGAGTCCTGGCATAAAGTAAAAGGTTAATGTGTCTTGCTGCTAACCAAACCATTGTCAGTCAAGTCTACCTACAGATACCTAATAAACAACAACCTTGATAAATCAATCTTTGAAAACCAGCGTGAAACACATGGGACTTGCATCCATCAAAATCAACTCCACAAACGATGACAGCAGTTGATAACCTGCGAAACTTGAAGGTTGGGCATGAGGGAAAACATATCTCCTTTGGAAGCTGGTTTTCCTACTTAACTGTGCAAAAACTAGATAATCCTTTGAGCTAGTTCCACATCCTTCAGTCAGTTTACATATTAATGCTATGCCTATTATCACTTATTGCCATCAAGTTAATGCTGCGTAGGTACTACCCTGAAGGACAGGGTAGAGCTGCGCCTCTGAGTTTCCAAGTCTGTAACCCTTTAAGGATTAGAAAAGTGTTTCGTTCTCCAAGGAAGCAGCAGATGGTGTTTCAAATTGCTGACCTTATGCTTAGCAACCCAACGAATAATCATTACACCACCAGGGTTCCTAGTCCTGTAGGACACATGTTTACATGTTATAGTGTGGTAATCATAAGCAAAGGATTCTGTGGCTGGCAGACACAATGAAACCCTCAACTAATAACAGAGAGGTGATTGTAGAAACCCACTCAGAGAAACTTCAGAAGACAGGTGATCTACTTTCCAAAGTCATGGTCTTGAAAACCCCCATGGAGGATTTTCAGACTCGTATGATGGAATGGCAACCAGTAAGAGCAGCATTCACAAAGCAGAAGACACATGTAACAGATGTTAAGATGATGATCTATGCCTCCAGAGAATGACAGCACATTCTTGGGTATTCATTTAGCAAACGTACACTCTCTTGTCAAATCTGTGCCTAGCCCTAAGCAAGGTAATAATTAACGAGATGTGGTCTTGGTTGCCAGTTATTCTATGGAGAAAGTCAGACTTGAACAACAATGTCATTTGTGATAGGCTGAAAGTACACCAAAGCTAGATTTTCACTTTGCAATCAGTAAGGCATGGAAAAGATAGACAAGAGGAATGGATAGACTCAAAAATTATATACATTGAGATACAGTCCAGTTGGTCATGAAGGATGAATACAGTTTGCCCAAAGAGAAACTTTTTAAAAAGACATTTCAGGAAAAAGAAATAGCTCATACAAATACAAAGAAGCATGATAGATGAGATAGGGAGCTTACTTGGAGACATGTGAAAGGACTTGCTGGGCAGTATTCCAGGTTCAGCTAACGCTAAAACTCTTAGAATGTGTAATATCACTGATGTGTACATCTTTTGGTGTATTTTGTTTTGTTTTGTTTTTCTTCAGCTGTTCTTGACAGTCTGGCATAGAAAGCAGAATTAAAGGATAGTAAAACTGCAATGTACTTCAGGGAGATGAGAAGAAAAGAAAGAGAAGAGGCCCAAGATGCTATCTCCTACCCTCCAGCCTAGTCTTCATACAAGTGTCTGGAAAAGAGATGGGGCAAGGAGAGGGCTATGTGGATATTGCCCTTTTAGTGAGCTCTTTGCTTTTCTTGAAGCAATGTTTTATTTAAAAGTAAATAATATGGCATATTAAGTAAAGATGAGTGGTGGGAACCAAAGTGTAAGGAAAACTGAAACAGAAGCAGAGTTTAGTCCTTATGATAATATCTAGTTTGAATATCCAGATGAAGATTAACTGACTGCACCTTTCTCCACTCACAATCTCTATGATCCTTTTAACTGTGCCAGAGTCCATAGGCTTTACTGAGTGAGAGATTGTGTCTTCCTTTGGCTGGTTCCATCTGTGTGTTTCCAAAGACTGTCTCAGTACTTTCATGCTCCACAGCAAAAAACTAAGAATGTTTGAAGGGGACTATAGCCTATGAGTTTGCTTTGCAATTATGCAATAACTCTAAGATAATTATTGTGCACTTTATTTTCTCAGTATTTTAGTCTTAAACATATGGCATGGACCACACCATACGTATAGTTATACAATTATATATCACTTTATGTAAGAGAGAGAGAGAGAGAGAGAGCAGCCTTATATATGTCTTGCAAAACTAGTTAGGTCTCATGAAGAAAGGGAAACACGTGTTCCATTACTCTTTGATAATACTTTTTATATACTTGTTTACTTATATACTATTGAAAGAGTATTAAATAACTTTTAGAAGAAAAAGCTGCTTCTAAGAAAATGTATGACCACAAATAGAAGTCAAATTCTCAATCTGTTTTTCTGAAGAGAAATACAAAACACTTTGCATTTCATCGTATTTACTACAGCATGAATCAGAGTAACTGAGTCACCTAATAAAATTTCACAACTAAAACCATTGCATGAAAGTCCATAATCTACAAATATTTACTCTACAAATAGGTCCCATCACCGGAGAGCAGTGATGCCCAAAAAAAACAAACAAACAAAAAATAGGACAGTAGGAATCTTTAAGGAAATGCAGGCAGTAACATTTATGATCATTTGTTGATCCCAATCTTCGTTTTATCAACTAATTGTACTTGAAATTATTAATACGAAGCTAAAGTCACCATATTTTAAAAAGTAAAACAAAAGTTGGTACTTCAGTAAAGTGTTTTTAGTAGTTAAGCAAAATTGAATTTAAATCAATCTTAATAGTGTGGTGAGCCTTATTAGATTCCATAATGAAATAATGTTCTTTTACTTATTTTATGATGATGTTATTAAAATCAACCTCAGACTTCATTCACCATTCAGATATAATAGACTTTTAATATTATTTGCCAAAAGATTTCCACTAATATAAATATGACTTCCATTTAAAGGTCTTTGAAGGAAGAGGAACTAGAATGGACATTTGATTTTCTTTCAAAGTAAAAATAGGGCTTTAAAGAAAAGCCAAAATTAGAATTCAAAAGGGCCTATTTAAATCTTTTATGTACATATCATTTAATATTTAAGCAGTTTCCATCAAGATTTTTACTGTCAAGAGGAACCTAATTCCATCTCCCTTATACCCATGAAGACACTTCTACCTCCAAGAGAAGAAGACATTATTCTCTTCTGTCCTTACTCAATATGCCCCAGAGAAACAGTGCAGAAGAGAAGAGGAGGAGAACCCTGAGAGTCCATCATCGATGTCAACATTTCCTTACCTAGAGCAAAGTGTTTAAAAAAAACCACAATTTACATGAAGTCTCACTCATTCCTATCTCTTGCTCTAAAAGCTCAGAAGCTTATATTTACTCCCAGATCATTCTTAATCATCTTAAAGTAGACTCTGCCATGGTAGGGCAGTGGGAGTGCTATAGTTGCATTCACTTACTCCTGAGTCAACAATGGGTGGATAAGTTTCACTCTAGGCGAGAGAGGCATACCTCAATTTATTGTGTCTTGCTTTATTGCACTTTCCCAATATTGCACTTTTTTTTTGATAAAATGAAAGTTTGTGGCAGTCCTGCTTCTAACTAGTCTACAAGCAGCATTTCTCAAATAGCTTGTGCTCACTTCTGTGTCAACTTTTGGTAATCCTCATAATATTTCCAAAGTTTATTTCATAATGCTATTCCACATCTAATAGACTAGATTGTAGCTTCAACACCTTTGATTTGCAGAAGGCAATCAAAAATTCATATCACATGCTTTATCTTAATACTTGCTTTTTTGCAGTGGGCTAAAACAAAGACAGGCAATATCTCCAGAGTATATCCATATTTAGGAAACCACTTGGCTGCAAATTCAGACTGTGATTACCCGTTGAGGTACGCCATCAATAACATAGATAGTCAAATCACTACATAATGGTTGTGCTTATTTCCCACTTGACTTGAAATTCAACATCGTAAGCCAAAATACAAATGGTCACTTGATAACACTCTGCTCATCTTTATATCTCTGTATCTCCTGGCGCCTAACTGGCCATTTAAATGATTCCCTTGGTGAAATTGTTTCTCTTCAATGTTCCCATGGCACTCAGTTCCTACTTTGTTTACAGCCTTTGCCCATTCACTCACTAGATTATAAATAAGCTCCTTAAAAGCTAGAGACTATTTATTAGTAGGTAATTTGACCTGTCTTGAATAAAAATTAAAAATAAAAATAAAGACTATTCAATGAGTGTTGGATAATTTGAGTTCTAAAATGCACATATTCCTTAAAGTTTAAATAATACAATTAAAGACTGTGTTTACAAAGTATAAAGAGAATGACAGTCTGCCAAGATGAAATCATCACATATATTCTATTTACCCAACAAATAAAAGCACATTCCTAAACAGTTCAGGGAAAACTGTTAACCAACAGCCTTCAGGCAATGATAACTTCTGCACTGGGAATCTCTATGTATTTTCTGCACTGCTAGTTCTAATGTTCATGAAAAATGCATGCAACTGTTTCATTGGAAAGCTAGTCACTGATATAATAAGGTCCTGGTTTTCTTGGAATTTGAAATACAATCCTAATTTTAAGCTTATATGGAGAGAACTGATGCTTAAAGTCACGTAAATGCTCTTTTATTCAAACAATTTTATTCCAATATGTATGGGAGAATAAAACAAAAGGTAAAGAAAAAGTGCAGAATCTCTTTAATAGCTGGATGCATGACTCCATGTGGCAATTTGCAATCCTATGTGTTTAAAAAACATTGAAGCACAACATTATTGGTCTGGAAGACATTCATGCACTTCATTTAACAAATATTTACTGAACACTAACTACATGCCCAGGTCTCTGTGGGACATCAAAGGTTCAGCAATGCAACATAATAAGCACAGTTCCCAGCTTCATCTGGGGGTTGCAATCAGCACAGGAAGTCGATATTAAACAGATGATCAAGCAAGTTAAATCACAAGTAAAGGAAGGTGGGGTGATAGAGAGAGCTATGGGTACAATCAACAGTTAGCAAGAAAATTCTGAAAGAGGGGAGATTGAAACTGAAGCAATACTTCAGAAGCTGCAGTAGAGTGGCACAGGAAGAGATGATAGGAAACCAAGCCAGAGGGATGACAGGGGATGCAAATCCCAGCATCTGGTCATATAAACGTTTAGAATTATACTCTGAAAACAGGAAAAGAAGAAAAATCCTAAACAAGACATATCTGATACATCCTGGTTTTAAAATCGTACCAAGGGGCCAAGCCCCAGTGGCGTAGTGGTTGAGTGCAGGACTGCGGCCCACTGGCTTGGCGGTTCAAATCCAGCAGCAGCTCTCCGGGAGCAAGGCTGGATCTCCCACTCCGACCAGAGGGCAGTGATGCCTCCCCCAAAAAATAATTCCTAATAGCAAATGTAATAATTATAATGGCTGGAGATACTATGAACCCTAAAATAAAAGTCTCTGTAATTAAACACTATAAGGAAACATAAATTTCAAATTATAATCAGAGAAAATGTGTATCTTATTATATTTTTATATTCCTAAGTAAATGCAATTCTTCATATTACATTGTAAACCAGTGCTAAATTTTGTAATGCTTATTAAAAGATCTCATAAAACGGACATTAAAACTGAACATGGGTTGAAGAAAGGTTACTTCCAATAAAATTTTCAAGTTTTTTAAAAAAGTAATGTATAATTACTTTTTTTAAAAAAACCTCATTTTAAATAGGGTTTTTTTTCATAATTTTAGGTTTAGCTTCACTCTCCTTCGAGAGCTTTTCCAAGTCACTTCTAGATTACCTTGCTGAAAATGAGTATGCACATGCCTAAGTTAAGAATCTGAATATGCTAAAAGTAAAAAATCATGTACCTGTAATTCAAAGTCTGTATTCCAGCATGGAACACCTATCCTTCTTTGAGTAGTAATAAGTCTGGTGACCAACATCCCAAAATCAGCCAATGACAATGCTGCGGATCAAAGGTTAGAGAAGCAGTAATCATGGGGATGGACAAAGAGCCATATTCCATTGTGCAGGGGAAGCCTGAGCCAGGGGCCGATTCAAAGGCAGCGATGGACTTGTCAAAAAGAAGGTCCTGCTTAGAGGTGGGCCAAAAAACAAACCTTTTAAGATCAACTTGGAAAACAAACCACAAGAGCTGGTACACAAGAATTCACAAGATTGCCAAACACCTTTTATTCTCTTTAGATACTGGACAAAACACATACTCAAGAAAACTGGTAGTACGGCTTATAAACTAAAACATACAGCGAGGTGTTCTCAGAAACATGTTTCTTTACCATTTTATAATAGTAACAATTCTTCTATGTAATTGTCATATTTTGTTTTATGTACTTTGAATGGAAGTGATACACCATAAGGAAAATTCTTGCTGTTTTGTTTTGTCCTAAACCTGCATTAGTCCAGCAATGTTTAAGATCTCTCATGCAAATAAAGGATCACATATTGTTTCTCCCTTTCTTGCCTTTTTTAAATTTTTTGGAATCTCCTTGACTCCTTTGGTTAGTCTTTGCATTTTAGACTTTAAATGGACAGCCGGCAAGCAGTGGGGATTGGGGCTTAGAAGGTAAATTATTTTGTTCATTTGTTTGAGTGTTCTGTGTGTTGTCTCCTGAGTTGAAGTAACATCCATGGTAAGAGATGTAAATCCATTTACTTTAGGGCCACTTTTAATGTCACCAATAAGAGGGAAACACAAACGCAAACCCTTTGCATTCATTAAACTATGACTCATGGTGACACTCTAGGATGGAGCAGAATTGCCCTGTAGGATTTACAAGGCTATAAATCTTGAAGGAAACACATTGCCATGTCTCTCTCTGGTTGGAGCAGCTGGTGGATTTCAATGCTGACCTTTGGGATAGCATACAAGCACTTTAACCACTATGCCGCCAAAGACCCTTAGTTTTTAAAAATCTATATAGAATCAAATTTATAGGTTCTCCAGTACATCAATTTCCCCTTTAAAAACTAATGGCTAACTTACACCAGGCTGATGTTTATACATTATAAGTAAGTACTGACATGTGAAGCAACTCTATGAAATCTTATGCCCCCACCAGTCCTCTTCTTTCAGAGTCCTAGAAATGCAGCATATTTTCTGAGTGTGCACAAATTCCCTGATTATAAATAGGCGCATAAATACATGAGGTTTTAAAATGTTTGTGGAAAATTTCCATGATCTTTTCATTTCCTCTTTTCACAAACATTTGTTATGCCACCTCGTGTGGGGGAAGGGGATTGCGAGTGCAGTTCTCTGATCATTTGAAGAAATATTTTTTAAGCAACACTTCAAAGGGTGTGCAAAGACTCCTATGGGAAACAGAACTATAACAGCAACACAAATGAGCTGCAGGATGTGTCTTTTTGAAGGACACGTGGCAGTAGTGTTAGGCACTCTCCTCTTGGCTCCCACTGATAGTGCTATATGAATGAAGTGCTGCCCAGTCCTATGCCAGCCTCCCAGCTGTTAAGTTCAAGCCTCAGGTTGCAACCCTCTCATTACAAGTCTTCCTCATTGCTTCTGCCCTCCACTTTCCAAGCATGGTGTCCTTCTCCAGCGACATCTCTCCTGATAACATGTCCAAAGCCCTTGAGATAACATCTCCCTATCCTTGATTCTAATGATCATACAGGATGAATGTCTTCCAGTACAAATTTGTTTCTTCTTTTGCCAGCCAGGGTTCTTTCAATAGTCTTTACCTGCACCATAGTTCAAATTGCATCCTTTCTTCTTTAGTCTTCTTTATTCAATGTTCACCTTTTACATGCTATTGAAAGTACCATTACTTTGATCATGGATTCCTTAATTCTGAAGGGATATTGTTGCTCTTCAATTTTAAAGAGATGCTGTGCAACAGATTTTCCCAATGATATATGTTGTTTGATTTCCTGAATGGTCATTGCATGAGTATTGTTTATATATCCAAACAAATTAAATCCTTAACAATTTCAATCTTTTTTTCCCATTCAGCATGGTATTAACCATTGGCCAAGTTGTGAGGATATCTGTCCTTTGTACGTTTTCTCGAAGTGTTATTGGCATGTATTTCACATTTCATACAATTCAATGGTTCCATCACATCAAGAAGGGCTGTATAATCATAACCACAGTAAGACCTAGAACAAGCTCTTCATTCTTGCTTGCATTATTATTAGCCCCCCATTTCCCCTCAGCTTCCCCCTATAATCGCAAACCATCAATCCAGGTGCCGTTTTTATTGATTTCCCATGACATTAAGATGAAATCTATATTGAAAGCTACAATCCTTGATATTTATCAGAAAATGAGCCCAGACCTTCACTTTCAGCAAACAAGGTTGTATCATATGCATATAGGAGGTTGTTAATAAGCCTTCCTTTCATCCTGATTTCACTGTTTTCTTCACACAATCTAGCTTCTCATTTATATGCTTGACATACCTATAGACTAAGTATGGTGAGAGGAAGCAACTCTTACACCTTTCAGACTTTTAAACCAGGAAGCAGTCTCGTGTTTGTTTGTTTGTTTTGCCCAACAGCCTCGTTGATCCATGTACAAGGAGTGAAAAGAGGTAGTCTGGAGCTACCATTTTTCTCACCGCTATCCATAGCTCATTCAGAGCCACACAATTGCTTCAACAACAAACACAACTATCTCTCAGGCAAGAAGCTTGGTAATATCTGACAATATCTCTGCTTTCAGACATGATTCATTTGACATCAGCAATGATACGCTCTTGCCACCTCCTCTTCTGAATCCAGCCTGAATCTCTGGTTCCTTCCTGTCAATGGACTGCCGCAACTGTTTTTGAATGATCTTAAACAAAATTTGATGTGCATGTGATAGTAATGACATTATTCTATAATTTGTACATTTTGGGGCCACCTTTCTCTAGAACAAGTACAAATATTTATCTCTTCCAATTGGTTGGCCAGCTAGCTATCTGCCAGATATCTTGTCATATGTGTTTCAAGTGCTTCATCAGCTTGTCACTTGGTATTCTGTAATTCCCGGAGTTTGCGGCCAACACCTTTAGTACTGCTTGAACTTCATCCTTCAAACCATTGGTTCTTAATCATATACTACTTCTTAAAACAGTTGAGTGTCTACCAGTCACTCTGGTACTATGTCTATTCTTTTCATCTGCTGTTGATGCTTCCTCCATCATTCCTAATTTGCCCCTAGAATCTTTCTAATGTGGCAATTCTAAACTTGATGGTTTTTCTTCAGAAAAGTGGTAGAAGGTTATGTGTTGCACACTGGATACATAATAAAAAATATATATTGGTCAATTATAGGAGGACATATTTTTATGTTATGTTTTTATTCATTTTGGGGAGCACTTGTAGCTGTAACAAATTCTTAATTCAATTAGATCATGCATGGTTATACAATTGCAACCATGATCAGTTTCGAAACATTTTCATTTTTCTTGATATCCTTAATATCAGCTCCCTTTTATCCCCTCTCTCATCCACTCTGCCCTCCCAGGAGGCCTTAATGTTATGTTATATAAATTGTAAATTATTATTGCTGTTATTATCCATGTTTTACACTACTCAATAAAACAATTCACTTACAATTATGTTATTCATTCCTCTCAAGTGGGATAACACAGTAATCATTGCTGTCAGCTCCCTCTTATGGCCCTTCTTCTGGTACCCTCAGGGAGCCCCTACTCCCCTTACCATTTCTGAAGGGTCATATATCTTGGTTTTCATGCATCAACCAAGCTTAGTTAAACACATAGAAGCACACTCACGTCTCACTGCTAATGAGATAAAGACAAGAATCATACTAGTGAGGAAAGGTACTATTAAAGAACTAGGGATGGTTGTGTGTTTCATCAGTGCTATAACACATCCTGGACTAAATAGCCCTTCCATGTGGCCCTTCTGTGAGGGATTGAACAATTACCTTTTAGAATAGGTTTGGGCCTCCAGTCTGTCCATGCTCCTTCACTTGTATTTGTTGCTTTTTTGTGGGTTTTTTTTTTTTAACTTCTGGTACCTATCCCAATCAGCACTTCACAGTCATGCAGGTTGCTGTGCTTCGTCCATATGGGCTTTGCTACATCCCTGCCAGATGGCCACATGTTTGACTTCAAGTCTTTAATACACTCCATATCTTTTAGTAGCCAGGCACCATCTGCTTTCTTAAACACATTTGTTTATGCACCCATTTTGTTTTCAGCAATTGTGTCGGAAAAGTATCATACAGTGGCAAATTATAAGAACTTGCCATTCTTGTATTGAGCTAAGATATAAGTAGAGGCCCAAAGTCCATCCACTTCCTTGCAATATAGATGTGTATATATGCATATATACAAATACATATCTCTATACATTGAGATGTTTACAAATATACATATCGATGTTTATCACTATATAACTCTACCTTCCTCTTTTTCCTCTTTTTCTTTAGGAGGATATATTTTTAAACAGATTTAGCTACTCTGCAGATGTTTAATAATTATTTAATAAATTGGAATATAATGAATACATTTCTATATTTTGAATATTAGGAATAAATACAATAATTATTACTTAATATATACATATTTTCTGAGAAAATAATAAAAGCATAATTCACAGAGATCCATGTGACTCAATTACTCAATGTTCTTGATGTACAGTATCAGTTACCATCTCCACATTAATTCATTAACACTCTTCATTTTTTAAATGACAACACTGAGAACTGAGGCTCAGTAATATTTCTCAGGAAGTTGTATAAGAATAAGGATTTGAATTCACATTTACTTAAATCCAAATCCCACTTCTTAACTCCTTTACTGTATGTGTTGTCCCCAGTGGGGGCTCATCAATTTCAAGCTATCCTCAAATAGATTTGGAGATAGTAATTATTCATATAATATCAGTCTGGGAACTACTAAGACTATACTTTTTCTAATATCTTATCTCTCTCACACACACATACAAACACAGTGTGTAAAGTTTACCCCTCGACTGAATGAAACATTTAGGCAATCTTTGGGGCAAAATGCACACATACATACATATATAAAGTATAAAACAAAACTTTCATTGAGTCCAGGGACCCTTTGAGTTTCTGAGGCTGGCAGATTCGAACTGCTCACCATGTGGTTAGCAAGTGAAGGGGTAATCTGCTATGCAATCAGGATTTCTTAATATAAAGAAATTGGAAAAAAATTTACTCTAAAATGAATCCTCAATTTGTTAAAATGTTTCTAGAGGCACAGTAAGTATTTCAATACTTAATCTTAACCTCTCACGTAAAGAAGATCTAAAGAAGCATTGTAAAGAAAACACAGTCGCTATATCTGCGGCAATACTTAGTTTGTGCTCTTGTACTACAAGAACAAATGCTAATTACTGCTCAGCCCTAATGCTAATCTCAGCATCTGCTAATTAAAAGATCACATCTTCTGCAAAGTCAGCATTACCATTCAAATGAAAACATTAATCAGTTTGAAAAATTCAAAATCAATCAGTTGAAAGGAGAAAGTTGTAGCCTTCCAATGAATGGATATCAGTGCAAGCTCAGGAGCACAAAAGAGCACGTGTCAAGGTCTATGTCTCAGCAACACAGATCCACATTGCTACAGAAATTACTCACAAATGTCCTCTATTGTGTTTCATTACTTCACTCTCTATGCATTTTCCAAGTCAATATCACCTCATCTAGCTCTGAAGGAAAAGCATTTAATATACCAAAGATGTGATTACTGACCAGTTTTTAAAAATAGATGTTGCAGACTGTTCATAAACCAAATGCAACTCGGTGAGATATTTATAGAATACTAATAACTACAGAGACGTTCAGCTGTATTAAGTATTTTCATTTTTTCAAAGTTAAATGATAGCCTTATTTTTATTATAAATATTAAGAAATCTAAAGTACAAACAAGAAAAGGGAGAAAACAGTATCTCTCTTGGTAACATTATTACAGTTGTCACAGAAAAAAGATTATTTGATTTTATTAGTAGTGATTTCTTCCATTATATTCAGTCTCCCTTCCTGTGCCAAAGAATGGGTACTAACAGGATTCTCACCTCAATCTCTCTGGCACACAATTCAACTAACATAGTTCATTTTCAAGATGAGACTAAAACATAGAAACCAGTAAACAAACAAAAAAATTAAAATTATGATATCAAGGAAGTACATAAAATATTTTATTCAACACTTTAAATTACTTAAATTTAAAAATTACAAATATGTAACTTTATTAGACAAAAAGATGAATATGCCTTTGAAAATATGGAGATTCCTAATATTTTTTTTAGAATCTTATTGCTGAATATACATCATGAAATCAGATTAGGAAAAACAAAGTTACACTAGATAAAAATAAGAAGAAGTCAGATACAAATTATAAACTGTGGTGGCTATAAAGATGAATAGATAAATAAAACAATCTTAATAAATTATTAAAGAATTCAATGAAAAGACATTGGCAGAGAAAAATACACTAGTGGATCAAAAAAGCTAAATAATCAGCAAATCCATAACTTGATCTAAATAGGTACAAGAACGTGGGCCTAAAACATAAATACAATAATGTTATTGGACTCATAATTTTGAGAAATACTGCACTATGAAAATACAACTGATATTAAATTTATTGGATTGCAAATTAATTATATTTTATTTAACAACCACCAGTGAGCATTGTTTTTCAAATTATTAGTTACAAACATAATAAGATAGACAGCATGAGTCTAAATATTATACAATGACCCACATTTATTGGTGCTAAATATAGCTTGTCACCATAATACTGATGCATTTTCATGAAATTTTCATTTCATTTTATGCAAGTAACACTTGAAAAGTATTGCTAAAACAATATTCAAATTTAGTCAAGAATGCTTCCATGTGATCCTTAAGGCTAAATAAGAAGAGCTCTGAATGATATATCGTTGTTACCCCATGGCACGTAGAGTAGAAAAGTAGCTGATGTACTAGGAAGAGATTAAAAACTGCATGAGTGTCTCAAGATTGATCCCATCCCAGAGAGTATTGAGACTTCATAGGCTCAGAAACATTGATTAAGGCATCAAATCAAGGGTGGCGGTCAGAGGAGCAGACTCATTATTTTAACGCCTCCAGAGACCTAGATACTTAATTGGAAAATCAACTTATAATTTACAAAGAGAAATATTCATCACAAGGAAAAGGAAACTAGAGGTCCACACTCTGAGCATTCTTTCCCTAAAGGCAAACTTCAGAGTTAAAAAACAAACAAACAGGGAATCAGATCAAGAAGAATCGGTTGACTCAAGTGTTTCATGGCCTACAAAGACAGTAAAGTTATTAGTCTCACAATAGAGTTGGTCTCGCCAATAACAGCAGATTCTCTTTTCCATATGACCAGGAGAGTCAGTTCTTCCGAATGATACATGATTTCATTACACCTGAGAATACTTCAACTCAATTCTTGCAAAGAGCTCCAGGCCAAATAGCAATTCAGTCACTTTAAGGTGACTTTAAACATGTGTGCTCTATCCATTTTATGTCATCTCACTGCTTTAGAAATTTTTATTTCACTTCCTTCCCACTTTTGTCACAAAGGCATATAAGTACCTGCACACTGCAATATCACTTTGACCTAAAGATTATAGTAATAGAGCTTATATGTAATCACTAAACAGAAAAGACATACTAATCCAATTAGCCAAATTATAGATCTGGGCTTTGGGAAACATTTAATGTTGAACTGATTGAATTTTTTATTATAAATGTAGGATAAAAATGATGAAGATGAATATTTTTAATCACCATGCATCTACTGAGTGCAAACTATAGATGAGCAAAGCATATTTTGGAATGAGAATTTGGAGACTGGCAGAAGCTCATATACAAAAATGTTTGCTGCCTCTGGAAGATTTGCCTCCTGTGCAAATCTAAGGATTAGTGGTTCAAACACACCCATGGCTTCATAGAATAATGGCCCAGTAAACTTGTTTCCAGAAAGATTAAAATGAAGAAAATCCTTCAAGTTGTTCAGAGGTATTCTACTCTGCAATACGTGGGCTCTCCATAAGACAAGCGACTTGAAGGTGACAGACTCTGTGTGTGTGTGTGTGTGTGTGTGTGTGTGTGTGTTGATCTTGCAGTTACCAATCTGAACTAAAATTCACTAAACTTAAAAGGTTATGTATGATTATCTTCACATACAAAGGGGGAAACTGGGATCCCTTTCAATATTTTATGAGACCTTGTTCTGTTGGAAGCCCTGGTAGCGTAATTGTGATGTTGAATTTAAAATGAACTTACAGAAGGAAGAACAAATCTATCCTAGAAGAAATATATGCAGAATGTTCCCTAACAGTGAGAAGGGTGATACTTGGCCTCACATATTGTGGACATGTTTTCAGGAGAGATCAACCTCTGGAGAAGAACAACATGCTTGGCTGAGAGTCAATGAAAAAGAGGAAGACCTGAAACCATGGGCTCAAACATAGTAATTGTGAGGATAATATTGTATTTAAAAATGATTAGTTCTGCTATATATGTAGCTGTTAGGAACATGGTGCGATTAATAAGGTAGCAGTTTGATCGGAGGACAAAGAGATAAATGGTTAGGCAAGCCAGGTCTCTCTCTCTCTCTCTCTCTCTCTCTCTTTTTTGGTCTCTGGTGATTGGACCAGCATTAACTTGCGAGCAACACTACCTGTGGGACACCCAACCCATGGATCATGTCATTAAAGCTTGAGGTTCCTTCGAGACCTGCTTCACAATGCTACTGGTTTATACATTGCATGAGTTTGGGACTGTTAGATCCTACCATCTGGCTGACTGTTGGTGACCTGCACTGCTTTTTGATGCCTGTGGCTGGACTGCGTGCATTGCTCTGGGGAAAATGCAGTTGTCTGTTCACTTAATCTTGGACCTAGCAACGCTCCGGGGTTGAAGGACTTCCAGTATATTAACTGTTCCATAGAAGTAAATTGAACGGAGTCCTCTACTGCTGTGTGAACTAATTAGTTATTGTATTCCTTCATGCTATGCATATATATATATATACCTGTATATATATAACCATATTTTTTCCCTAAGTGCCCTGGTTTTGTTTCTCTAGAGAACCCTGTCTAACACAACTGGTACCAGGATTGGAGTATGAGTCCACACAAACAATTGGACTAACAGCATCTGCCAATGTAAGAACAATCTGATTTTCTTATTTCTGTACAACTATAAACTTCAAAAAAAAACTAATGTGTGTTTGGATTGCACATTGTTAAGTATTTTGTCTTGGTTTAAATGTTAACTCTAAATGAAGTTAACTGTAGCCTATTTAACACAGCTACATGTTTTCTATTCATTCCAACCCAGCTCTGCCTATCTTTCTAACTTGGTCTATCTCTTATACCTTTAAGAAGGCCTTATAATTTCTTCATTTGTTAAGTTTGTTTTTAATTGCTATGTATTCCCCTCAAGAAGGCAAAAATCTTTGTTGCTTATTTATAATTCTAAATATCCAGGATAAGTCCTAATTCTTGTTGACAATAAAATATATATTTGTTGAATCTGAATACACAATTCAAATTTTCTTATTTCTTATCAACTGATTAAAAAGCAAAAGAATCTGGGATAAATGTGATATTGGTAACAATGGAACATTCTGATAAACAGCAGCATGATAGGAGAAAATACCACCATGTGTCTCATAGCCTACTTGGATTACTCCTGAGGACTATCCTCCAAGGATCAGGAACTCAAGTCTATATAACCTTCTGACCACCAAGAGAAGAGCATTGACACAGAAGCTTCTTGACTAACAACTTAAGATTCTATAAGAGTCTATAACATGGTAAGATTGGATAATTTCAGTGTCATGGTCTGAAAGAAAGGTCTTGAACTATTCTCAAATAAAGGATTGAAATAATAAATGCATGTACATATATGTGAAATAATGAAAAAGTGAGGAGATCCAAGTCCTTAAAGAGAGAGAAGGCAGAAGCAAAAGAAAGTAAAATAAAGACACAGGTGTAATAAAGAGAAAAACTGCAGAAACTTAAGCCACTTGATTCACAAGAAACTAAGAATCCAATTTCATGACTATCCACAGCAACGCTACAGGCTGAGGAGAACGACCCCCAGGGTTCCAAGAGCTGCAATCGTTTTCAAAGCAGATTGCCACAACTCTCTCCTGGGCAGCAGCTCGGAGGCAGCGCTTTAACCACTGCCTCACCAGGGCTCTCCTACTCTTAGTAGACTGCCCAATAGACGGCACTGTTGTGAATGAAAGTATGTGAGCTGGAAGTACATTACCAAAACCCTGTTTCATATCATAAACATAATATATTATACATATTGAAGAAAATGTATATGCTCATTAATGTTTTTACATGTATACTTATATAGATTTTTATACAAGTAAACAACCTTCTGACCATCAAGAGCAGAGCATTGCCACAGAAGCTTCTTGAATAACAATTAAAATTTTCATTAAAAATCCTAATTAAATAAATGTGCTTTAAAAGCCACCCAAATAATCAGCCAATAGTATCTGGATATCTGAGTAAACACCCAAATATATGTTTATTGAATGATAAATTCATAACTTAACTCTTTTTATTTATCTTTCTGAATATTCAAATTACCTAATTTATTATTTTCAAATATGTAACTTTATAATAGAGCTAGACTAAACTCTTTAAAATAAAACTCACTGCCATGGAGTCGATGTCAATTCATAGTGGCCCTACAGAACAGAGTAGAACTTCCCCTGTGGGTTTGAAACTGTAACTCTCTAAGGAAGTAGAAACCCTCCTCTTCACCCACAATCTACAAATGCTGTCAGTCTCTATGTTCACTGTGACACAGGCACACAACTTCCATGACTCTCCTGGGTAATTCAAGGTGCTGTTGGCACTTTTGAAACATCTTGTCTTCCTATGGCGCAGTTCTAACCGGCGGCTTGATGAGAGCTGAGGTCTTATCACCAGCATCATGTGGGTGCTGTCATCTAGGTAATAAATCATTAGCGAACATTTTCCCTGTGCTACTTATCCTTCTAATGCTACATCTTGAGGAATTTAAACTTTAGAATACTCTTGAGGAATTTAAACTTTAGAATACTCTTGCTGAAGCAGGTACTACAATTGCCCTCATCAAGATGAATAAACTTATTTTTTCAAATCAAAAGTGCCAATAATTGTTAGAGTGGAAATTCAAACGTCAGCAGCTACTTAAATGGTTTGCTACTTAAATCCACATAACCCCAAATCGAGTCCACTACCATGCAGACATTTCCAGTTCCTGTAACCCTGTAACAACCAATTAGAACTGCCCCATAGGATTTCCTGAGGCTATGTGTCTATTCCAGCAGACTGCCCTATCTCTCTCTCCTAGAGGCTCTGGTTGGTTCAAACTACCAACCTCTCAATTAGTAGCTGGGCCCTTTAACCCCTGCTGATACCAAGGCTCCGTTGATAAGAATATACAGTTAAATATAATAAGTGTAAAATATATATGATCATTTAATTTGTTGCAAACATGATTCTAAGTGCTTCAGATACATTATGGTATTGGTTCACCTACAGGGCTTCAGGTAGGAGAAAACACCATTTTCAGATTAGAAAAAGGAGTCTGAAAGATCCGTTACTTGTAGTGAATCTTGAATATTCCTAACATAGGTGTCGAGTCCTGCCTTACCGCAAACCATGCCCTCTTTGTTTCTTGATTCCAAAATTGTGGTCTCATCCTGACATTGTAATAATTATAGAGTCATGAGGAGAACTTGACATCAAGATTGGAAGGAGGCTAATTAACAACCTGAGATATACAAATGGTACAGCCTTGCTGACTGAAAATAAGCAAGATTTGAAGTACTTGCTGATAAAGATCAGGAATTGTAGTCTTCAGCATGGATTACAGCCCAATGGACCAATATGTAACATCATGACAAGTGGAGAAAAGGTTGAAGCTGTCAAGGATATTGTCTTCTGTAGATCCACAATCAATGCTCATGGAAGTCTAAGTTAAGAGATTAAAAGATGAGTTGCATTTGGTAAACATGCTGCATAAGACCTCTTTAGAGTGTTGAAAAGAGAACAAAGGTGTGCTTTAAACCAAGGTTTGGTATTTTCAATTGCCTCATATGATTGTGAAAGTTGGACACTGAATGAAGAAGACAGAAGAAGAATCAATGCATTTGAATTGTGGGCTGGAGCAGACTACGGAAGGTACCGTGCTTGAACTGCTAAAAGGACAAACTGATCGGTCTTGAAGGAGTATGGCTAGAGTGTTCCCTAGAGGCAATGATGGCAAGACTTCACCTTACATATTTTGGGCATGTTGTCAGGAGAAACCAGTGCCTAGAAGAGGACATCATATCTAGTTGAATAGAGAGACAGTGAAAAGGAGGAATGTCACCAGTGAGCTGGCTTGCATGAAGGCTGCAACACCGGGCTGAAGTATAGGGACAATTGTAAGAAGAGGGCAGGACTGGCTTGTGGTTCGTTCTGTTGCGCATCAGGTTGGTTTGGGTCAGCAAAGACCTGATGGCATCTAAAATCAACAATGACTTTCTCAGTGATAAGTTTAAGGTACTACTACCCAGGTGTTCTAACTTACAATGTGAATATCTAAAGCAGTCAATATCATTTGTCAAGGAGTTCATTCCATATGTGTCAGTACACATGTACTCCATTGTGTTTTAAATGTGCTTTTCAAAAGTTGATCTCTGAGCATACAAATTCCTCTACACATTGTGGTTGACATTCAAGTGTGTTGCCTGTCTGCACCACCCAGACTGAAGCAATGCACACCTCTCACTACTATGTTCAAGATAGTGGGCTTGAGAAGAGTATAAAATAAAACACTGATACTTTCCTTAGAGCCCTTATCTATTTCCAAGAAATAAAGCAATTATTCAAGAGAGAAACCAGTTCTGAGAAATACTGTGGTAATGGAAATACTGTTGCTAAGAGGAGTGATGAATTTGGGAGTGAGCTGTCAAAAAGCTGAGTTGTAAATCTGAGAATCACAGATGAAGAAGGAAGCAAATGAAGTAGTAGAAAACATCAAGATTCGGAAGGAAGCAATAGACGAAAGGCCCAGTACTGTGAGGTTTATCTCTTTGTTTGTTTCTCTGTTTGTTTGTATTTGTTTTTTTTATTTTCACAGCAATCTCCACAAATTATTTCCTTTGTGAATCACTACTCAGTTACATGTATAAAACCCTCTCACTTAGAGTCATTGAGGACTTCCAACTTCAGTTTCTGACTCACCCGAGTGTCCATGAACACTACAAGGAAAACAACAGCTTAAGTCCACCCACTGAGGACATGTGCGTTTTGCTTTCTTACCACAATCTGGTTACTTAACATACTGGACTATAGCCCTGAACACATCAGTGTCTGTCTTCTCAGAATATTCTTCCCGCCAGTCCTCACTGTTCAGCCATTCCACATGACTGGAATTTTTCCTGAATTTCCTTGTCTAGCACAATGACCACCTGCTTGGACTGAATGCCTACATTGAGCAAAATCCTGTCTGAGGGGATTCACACCCCCTAGCCTGGCTGCCTCTTCCCGGAGGGTAGATTATTATTGTAACTCAAGTAAAAACCTTAGACAATGATCAGCTAATTTGAAAAGTCTTAAATTATTATTAGGCATATTAAGTGTACAAACTTATAATTAGAACAACAACAAATTTTTTTAAAGTAAAGCAACACTGGTATAAAACTCATATGTGAACCACAATGGTGTAAATGGCTATATGTATTTTATTAACATAATCCTCAAAGAAAACAATGTTATTGATTTCACTGAGGTGTATACCAGAAATATGCAAAATTGACAAATGATGAGTTATGCATATTTTATCATTTAAAAATCATATAGAAAAAAGTTTAATGAATTGTGGAAAAATATATCCCATTATAAGTTCTTCAATTAACCCCACATAATAAATTCAAAAATGATTTTTTTAAAAAAGAAAGGCTGTAGCACTTGGAACATTTGCAACACTAGAAAATTTTACTAAGTACTGTTACATTTTAATTAAAATAATATTAATCTTGATGATCTAAAGGCACTCAATACAATATAATAGTAATATTAAAATGACTATCAGACACGGAGCACTTTCTATGTGCCAAGAAGTATGTTTAGTGTTTCAGCAGACATTACTGGGCTAATAGAATCTTAATGTTGTACAGGGTAGCAATGTGCTTTAAAAAATGCAATAATTCTTCCTTCCCATGACCCCTAAAGCTAGGAATGGCCCTATGAGGTAACATGTATCTCTTTCCCCTTTTGATATGAATGATACGGCTGTCTAGACATGACTGATGGTGAAACATTCATGTTAGGGACATAGGGCAAGTATGACATGAACTGCTAGAAGAGGCTGGTGGACCATAAAGCACAAGACACTCCAGGTCTTTATACCACAGTAAATCTGCTGTACTAGTTTGGGACTGAATTTATTACTGTGAGAAAAAAATGTAACTGGCTAAGTAGCTTTAGTCATATTGGAACAAATTATCTCCTTTAAAGCTTTACTTTTCTGGATGTAGTAATATTCTTAATTTAGGAACATAGTAAAATTTAAAGACTACTCTGTGTATTTTTACTACCCTGATGATAGGAAGAGTGAACTTATTAAAGTAACTTTTATCTGATAATTTATTCTTCTATATCCTTTAGTGTTGCCTTCTTGCTCACTGATTGATAAGGCGCCTACAACATCATCTTACAAGCATCTCTAAATTCATTCAAAGATAAATGTTTGCTATAAAATGAAGATGATAAAAATATACTAAAATAAAGTGACACACAGAGCTTCTATAATGCAACCCCTAATTACCAAGGGAGGGGCTCGAGTAGGAAAATGGTTAACCTGGGAGCTGAAAGGTCATAGGCTCTCCTTCCCCCAAAGGCTCTCTAGGAGAAAGAATGGCTCCAAGATCTGCGTCCACTAAGATTGCAGCCCAAAAAACCATATGTAGCAATTCTACTCTGTTATGTGTGGTAACTATTGGTCAGAAATTGACTTGACGACACTTCATAGCAATAATAATATTCCATTGATTTAATCCTTCATGCCAAGAAAAATATTATGCAGTACATGGTGATTTAAAATTTCAAAACCTATCCCTATATAAATAACTATAATAATTGAGTCCTTAGTATAGGTAAAACCATATGTTTTCTATGAGTGATACAATCTAGTCTGTCACTTAATCTTAGCACTGCTAGTTACCCCTGGTCATCAAGAGTCTCAAGAATGTGCCAAGGTCACACACTAAGTAGCAGAGGAAAAGCCAAAGTTCAGGAAAATCTAACTCTTTATTAAGCCCTCCCAGTGAAAAATGTCTGAGAGCCAGAAACTGAAATAAGTGTTTTAAAATTAAATTCCATAAGTTTGGTCCATAAGTTTATTTGATTTTTGACGAGGTTCTGTCTCACAAATATACAAAATACAAATTATCACATGTAGAATGGGGAGAAAAAAGTGATATGTCCAGTTTTAACCTGGAGAGCTGTGAAGCAACGCATTAAATTTCAAATTAAAAATTCTGTGAGCTAAAAGTTCAAGTGCTCTTATGGCAATGTTATAAAACAAAACTTAAAACAGAGCTCTGACCAATCATTTTAATAGACTTAACACTAACTACTTTGGCATAATCATTTCAATAATGTATTACATATACAATTCACTTGGCTAATTTACAAGTGTTCATTATCCATATATAAATAAATATGGCTGCACATAAACAAAAATACAAGCACTTAGGGTACTAAATATATTGAGCAAATACCAGGGGCTATGCCCACCCACCACCGCCCCCCAAAAAACTGAGAATTTTTTTCAAGGCTGTTTAAATTTTTATTTATTTATTTTACAAGAAGTTTTGTCATCTTCAAAATACTCTCCATTACACTTAATACATTTGTCATATCTATGGTTCTATTTTTGGAAACAGCTTCCAGACTCATCTGTTTGGAGGGTTTACAGCTGCCCCTTCGTTTTTCTCTGTACCTCTTCTAAGTAGTTAAATTGGTGACCTTTCATGACCCTCTTCATTCCCAGAAACAAAAAGATGTTGCAGGGAGCGAGGTCAGGTGAGTAAGGTGCGTGAGGCAAGAGAGGCATGTCTTTTTTACCAAAAGTTGGACCTCTTTTGATTTTACGCCATTATGCAATCTTTTCAGAACCTCTAAATAGAAAGCTTGATGAACAGTCTGACCTGTTGGCATGAACTCCAAATGCACTATGAGTTGACATTTTTGTCCAAATTCTTTCGGGAAGTTGGTGGATGTGCAGAATGAAGTTTGTCATTAATTGACATTTCACCTTTTTTGAAGTGAGAAAACTACTTATACATCAGAGTTTTTCGCATATGGTGATGTTCTTGTAAGCTGTAAAACACTTTCTGAGCAATTTTTCCCAAGCAGAAAACAAAATTTTGTAGCTGCACACTGTTGTGGTCTCCTAAATCAGCCATCACACACACAAAAACAAGGTTACAGGGAAAGTTTTACTTAAAAATTTTCTGTGATCAGAGAGAATCTTCCCAGGTGATGCCACTGGGTGCACCAACTCAGAACAAGTTGCTCCATACTTTGTGAGAAAATGTATACCATAAAAGTTTTGCCCACCCCAATGGTTGTCAGCTGTCCAGGCTAGCACCATGCCTGGGAGTGTTACACTGTTGGAAGAGCAAGTGCTGCCCAGTGAGGTCTGGCTCCACGCACTGTTTTAATGTTGTGGTCTCACAAACTCTGGGCAGCATTTTGCACCTTTGAGAGTGAAGTAACTCCTTCTGTGGAGTTGGTTCTAGTCTGGATGCAAACATGAGAGGAAATAAAAAAAAAAAAAAGCTTTGCCCAGTGGAGCTTTTTCTGTATTTGGAAGAGGTACCCCTCATAGCTAGCAGTCTAAATTTACTGGATGAGAATGGGGAAGATAATGAAAGATCACTTTAAGATGGTCAGTTCTTAGACCAGCAGGCTCAAAGATAGATATGCATTTAAAGATCTTGCAGATGCATTTCAATTAAACTGACATATAGAGACCATAGTTCAGTGAAGAATGTAAAAATGTATAAAAATAAATAAGCATTTCCCTTGTGGGGTTCACAATCTTTTTAAAAAAATTTAACAAAATATGAGATATTTCATTAATGCTTACTATATGATTGCAGACATAAAAACAATATCAAGGCTGTGCCCCGGTGGCATAGTGGTTGTGAGTGGGACTGTGGCCCACTAGGATGGAGGTTCAATTCCAGCTCCACGGAGCAAAGGCTGGGCCTCCTACTCCCACCACCTGAGGACAGTGATGGCAAAAATAAAAACCAATATCAAAAATCTACACATAATGGGTTGCAAACCTGTCAAGTAATTGAAGGTAATTTATAAATAAGATATGGTCTCACTTTTAAAGCTAGGACTTGGTAGTTTTAAAATTTTTTAGGGCTTCTTTAATCTGAAACATTTATATTCTATTACAAAGATAATGGTAATCATGATTAATACAATTGGTGAAGTATAAAACTTAAAAAGCACAATTATTACAGACAAAAACATCAAAGTAAAATAATTAATTTGTTTCTCTACTCACAAACACTTGGAAATATATAATTTGTCATGCTTTGGAAAAGATCATTTGAGTGGAAATATAAATAAAATGTTAATTAACATCAGTAATATTTAATGATTTCCTAACAGCCGTAATGTATGTTTATTCCTCAGGTAATACTATCAAACTGATGTTAATTTCAAAATCTTCTCAATTTGACTATGGTTATCTATAACAATAATATGAAGCAAAGCTGACTAAAAGGTACACAAAACTTGCTACATTATTTCTATCTTTCAACTCACATATATACACATGCTTATATATACATATATAGATTCAAAACTAAATTGTTGAACATAAATTTTATAACAACTTCTCACAGAACATCAAATAACATTTCAAATATTCATAGCCTTAGAATATCAGCATTCACAGTTTCTTCTGTCTATGCTTAAAAAATAGGATTTATTAACCTTTGATTTTCAGCAAAATAGTTTCTCAAAGATGGATACATGAATAAAAGCGAAATACTACATTTGAACATGGCAATAAAAGCATTGTATTTAATTAGTAACAAAATTCCAAAACTCAACTCAGACAAGAAAGTAATTGAAACAGTGGATCACTGTCTCCCATTATAATTCTGAGAAACAAGAAACACTTTACAGGAAAATGTGTTGTCAGAATTAAAAAGAAAATGTCCCCACCTAATTTTCTGTGAATGAGGAAGCAAACTTTAAACTTCGTTCATGAAATATTTATCTATGAATCATTTGTCATGGAATATGCATTCATGTTAGGTAGTATAAGCACATTAAGCTCTTGGAAAAACTTAAATAAAGCTATATTATACTGATAGCAGACTCCCAAAGCACACATTATTTAAGTATTGCAATGTTTTAAATGCTTAAATTAAAAATATTAGTCTAAAAGAGGTCAAAGATGACTTTTCAACAGAAGTATCTTTTGTACTTTCCCTTCAATAAGCAGGCAAATCTCAAGACATGAAAGGAGTAAGGCTTGCCTTTCATACACTTTGGTTTATTCTGAGGAAGGTGGCAAAGGCTTAAATTTTGCAGATGACATATTTTCCAATAATTTGGTTTCCCTTTTCTTTTTTTAATTTTATTGGGGGCTCTTACAGCTACTACAACATTCAGTACATCATTTGTATCAAGCACATTTGCACACATGTTGCCGCATACATTTCCAAACATTTTCCACTTGAGCCCTTGGTACAAGCTCCTCTTTAAAAAAAAAAAAAAAAACCTCCACTTTCCCTTCCCCACCTTTTTTTAATGAATCATTTTATTGGGGGGGGGGGCCAATACAACTCCCATCACAATCCCTAACAACATCAGTTGTATGCAGGCCACTTTTACACACTCATTGCCATCATTACTCTCAAAACATTCTCCCTCCCTCCAGGTCCCCATTATCAACTCCCTATATTACCCCTTCCTCCCCCACTTCCCCTTGAACCCTTAGTAATTTACAAATTATTTTTTCATCCTGTACACTGTACAATGTGTCCCAACACTCACTTCCCTGTTGTCCGTGCCCCAGAGAGGAGGCTACGTGTAGATCCCTGAAGTTGGTTCTCCCTTTCTATTCCTCCATCTCTCCACCCTTCTGGTATTACCACTCCTATTACTAGTCTTGATGGATCAGCTATCCTAAGTTTCCCATGTTTCCAACTTCACAGTACATCTCCTGGTCTAGCTGGATTTATGTTGTAGAATTGGGGTCTTGATAGTGGGTGGGAGGCAGCATGGGAACTAGAGGAAGCTTGCATATTTCATAGCTCCTACCCTGTATCTTAACTGACTCATCTCATCCTTGTAACCCCTCTGCAAAAGGATGTCACCTCACCTATTGATGGGCTTTGGGTCCCCAATCTGTACTCACCCTCATTAATAATAATATAATTTTAGCTCATTGATGCCTGACACCGGATCCCTTCACCACCTCATGATCACACAGGCTGGTGTGCTTCTTCCGTGTGGGCTTGATTGCTTCTGAGCTGAATGGCTGCTTGTTTACTCAAGCCTTTAAGTCCCCAGAAGCTATATCTTTTGGTAGCCAGGCACCATCAGCTTTCTTCACCACATTTGCTTATGCACACATTTGTCCTCAGGGATCATATCAGGAAAGTGAGCATGCAAAGTTGTGCTTTTGAGTTCTTGAAGCCTGATATCTCATCCGTTTGACATCTCATGATTCCACAAGCTAGTGTGCTTCTTCCATGTGGGCTTTGTTGCTTCTGAGCTAGATCACTGCTTGTTTACTTTCAAGCCTTTAAGTCCCCAGAAGCTCCATCTTTTGATAGCCGGGCCCCATCACCTTCTTTACCACCTTTGCTTATGCACACATTTGTCTTCAGTGATCATGTCGGAAAGGTGAGCATCTTGCAAAGGGTTTCCCTTTCTTTTGTGTTCCAATTGAAAAACAACTGTCTGCAGAATGGAATGAATGAGCAACTTCTTTCCACATGTGCATGTGAGTGTTTCCTCACATAATTTGTTAGCTACGTCTCAGTACAAACAGAAGCATGGTAGTTTCACCTTCACTCTCATCCCATTACCTCACTGTCATCAAGTGAATTCTGGTTCACAAGGACTGCAAGGGTTATCGAGTTGAATGGCTCCATGCAACTCTCTTGGTTGTAATCTTCATAGAGCAAATGGCCAGACCTTCCTACACTAGATAGATTCGAACTGCCAACATTTCCATTAGTAATCGAGACCATTTGCACCACCCAGGAACTTTCATCATCCCATAGACTCCGGTAAATAAGCAAAGATTATGAACCTGGGTGTTGGTACTGTAGCTTACCAAAGGTCAAACATTTGAAAAGAACTGCCAAAAAGAACACTCTTGTGCTATGGGCCCAAAGCAAGACCTCTGTTGTGCTAAAATAACCACTCCCACTTAAAATAATCTAAATTGCACTCATCATATTGCATAAAAATAAGAGATTTTTGACATTGGTCAAACAAGTGGACATCTGGAAAAATTATATATGCAACACATATTAAGTATATATACATATTAATTGTCTACCTCACTTTAAAATGAAGTAATTCATGGCTGCTACAAATCCCAAAGACTGTCTCCTGACATAGTTACAATTAAAAAAAGCACACATTGGTTTTTGGTGTGTTTGTGTGTAATACTTTGCTTAACTAACTTCAGCCAATTTGATCACTAGCTTCTGAGATAGTCTTACCATTATGGGAAAGGATTATGCTATCATCTCAAGAGGAGACATGCACCTGCTATTGGAGACAGAAATGATACTGCCTAGGCTAATATCTGGATAGAAAAGGAATCATGAAAATGAATGCAATCTTAGCAAAAGTAACTCACATGTAGCCCCACATGGATCGTCACCTATGCTAGCTAGTAATTCTTGGGATTTTGTATAGGAGGATGCTACCGAAAACTGCAAATGTCTAGAGCAAAAGAGTTCTAAATGCAAGCAGATAGAACGCAGTAAAAGAAAAGATATTATGAGAGACAAGAGATATAAATATTTACTATATCGTTCATTCTCTGGTGCCATGAAAAAATGAACAAAGAGATATGGAATGAAACTCAACAAACATAATGAGCTGGAGTTAGTTCTGAAGACAACAGTTTAGATGTTAAGACAAAAATAATTGACAAATATACTTCATTCATTTTATTGCAGTTCATTTTACTGCGCTTCACAGATATTACATCCTTTATAAACAACCCTACATTAAGCAAGCAGATTGGTACTATTTTTTTTCCCAAAAGCTTGTGCTTTCTAGGCACCTTTGGGCCTCAGTTGGGTCACTTTCACAAGATCTAAAATCTTTCATCATATTACTGCAAAATAAATATTGTTGTTAGGTGCTATTGAGCCCGTTCTAGTTCATAAAATCCCCACGCACAACACAATGGCACATTGGCCAGTCCAGTACTGTCCTCACAGTTATTCATATGCCTGAACCCATCATTGTAGCCACTGCACTAATCCATTATCTTGAGGGCCTTGCTGTTTCTTAATGCCCTTCCACTTTACCAAACATGACATCTCTCTCCAAGGATGGATCTCTCAACATTCTGTGAGATGAAGTCTAGTCAGACTTGCCTCTATGGAACACTCTGAACTTGCTTTTTCCTTTGGGCAGTATTTTCAATATTCTTTTCCAGTCTCATAGTTCAAATACTTCAGTTCTTCTTCAGTCTTCCCTAGTTCTTATTCAGTCTTCCTTACTCACCTTTCAACTGCATATGAAACAGCTGAAACTACCATGGTTTAAGACTAAGGTGTGCCTGATCCAGCAAAATAAATAAACTACAGTATAGTGTAAGCATAACTTTTATAAGCACTAAAACCAAGCCAAAGCAAGTTCACTTCAACTGAGTCAATTCCAACTCAAAAGTAACCCTATATAGAGTTTCCCAGACTTTTCAATCTCTATAGAAGCCACAGCCACATCTTTACCCTGCAACACTGCTAGTAAATTTGAACCACTGATCTTGTGGTTACCAGCCCACCAGATACCAACAATACTATAAGTGCTCCTTTCTTATATGCACAGTGAAGCCAACATCGTTCTGCGCCTCACTTCACAGTATTCGCATTACTGGAATGTTGAAACCAAATCCAATAATATGGCCAAGGTAAACCTAAAGTTCTGTAAAAATGAAATAAGTTTAGTGATATAATCTAACTAGGTACCACTAGTAGTCCAGAAAAAGTAAAAATAAAAGTACCTTTTACACAAATGTTTGCTAAAATAAATTCACATATTTTAATGTTGCTGAACTCAGTGTCATTATCACATAAATCTTAGACAAAAGCAAAGAACATCAGAAAGATGTTTCCCTGTTTTTTGTGAAATATGCAAAGGCATTGGACAGTGTGAAGTAAAACACATTATGATAAACATTGCAAAGTATGGGAATTCTGGAACACTTAAGGATACTCCTCTTATGAAATACCTGTACACAGAATGAGTTAGTCATTTGAACATAACAAGGGTATTTAATCTGGAATGGTAGATATCACAGTTAGTTACATCCTTTCACCACACTTATTCATTCTACATTCTGAGCAAATCATGAGAGAACCTGGATATAAGAAGAACATGGTGCCGGGTTTGAAGGAAGACTCACTACTCAGCTGAGATGTGCTAATGGCTCAACCATGTTTAAGAAAAGTAGAGCGGGACTGAAACACTTACTGATGAAGATCAAAGACTACAAGCCATCAGTATGGAGCACATCTCAAACAAAAGAAAGCAAAACTCCCACAGCCTGATCGACCAGGAAGAAGCACCAGAACAAAGAGAGCAACATTGAAGTTCTCAAGGATTTAACCTTCGTTGAACCTACACCATCAGCACTCCTGGAAGCATCAGTCAAGAAATCAAATAGCACAGATCACACTGGACAACTACCTCTTCCAGGAATAAAAAAGAAGGATGCCTCTTTGAGGGGTAAGGTGCACCTGGAAAAAGCAGTGCTCTTTTCCACTGCATCAAATGCATGTGGAAGCTGGACAATGGACTAAGGAAGACCAATTACTCTGCTGGCAAATGTTGTGCAATTATATCATGAACTACCAACAAATTAATCTTGAAGGACATATAGCCAAAATGCTCCTTAACAGTCAACATGGTTAGACGCCATCTCATAGATCTTGGATATGTTATCACAAAGGACCAAGGCATGGAGAAGGTATCAAGCTGGATAAAGTAGTGAAAATCAGGAAAACGTTCAGGAAGTATAGACACGGACTGCTCACAATGATGGTGAGGATGGTGGGGGATCTGTGTTTCATTTGTTATACATGTGGTCACTATGTATCTGAGCTGACTGGAAAGCCCTTCAAAGCACTAAATTCTGCTAATATTTTCAGCACAGCTGTACTTTTAATTTATAGAACATGTAAATCCCTACTTCAGTGTTAGGGCTGATTCCCACACATTTTTCGTGAATATATCATAAAAATGTAAAGAAATGCACTGCTGTAGAGTCCATTCCAACCACTCTTTCTCCCAGGGGTTTCAAAGTGCCCACACTGACTCAGCAGCCAAATGTGAAAACCACAAAGTCATTTAAGCCCTGAATATATCATATTGCTAGTTAGGTTTCATTATGTTGACATCACAGAGCAACACAGAGATTGATGACAAGAAAGGCCCATAAGTGATATACGCATCCGAATAGGGATAAGAAGATGGACAAATGGAGAAGTCAACATAGTAGCTGCATAAAACTGGGAACTGTTTCCAAAACTTTCAATACTACAAAATCTTTTAGCGATGTGGCACTCAATTCTGAAAAGTTGAGTTTGGTTGGAAACTAATTATTCCACAGGACCAGCCAGGAAATGGCCTATGAAACAATATGATACTAAAGAAACATTACTGTTCTCACTTTCTGGGATCATTAAATTGTCCTTGCACCTTACCAGCAGATTAGCTGAGTGAAAAACGATCAACCCCAGGGATGTTGCTACTTTATAGTGAAATGACTTTAAAGTGATTCCTTTTTCTCCTCTTCCTTTTAGCAGGATCTTTGTTTGAAAGTGAAAGGTTTGGAGAACAGTTAAAAAGTGGGTAAAAGAGAGGTGCCCCATTCGACACAAATGTTTGGTGGTCCTTAGAGGTAACTGGCATTACATTCAGAAGATGAAGGTTCATTAACAGAAGGACCACTCCCTTTGGCTGTGCAAGCTTTCCTAATCCTGGAACAGTCTTACAAATGATATCAGAAATGGTTATGCATCTCCATCCTGATACAAAGGTAATGGGAAAGTGCCTGCATGCCAATGAAGTCTGATACCCCAGCCCAGGTGCCCTCTGAAGGATTCCTAAACGTTTATGGGTCTGGAAGAGCACAGAAGTTAATTTGGCTGTTGAGCTGGACTACATCAGCAGAGGAATCAAGAGGGCAGCTGTGTGTTCCTTTCTACACCTCTCGGATACCTTTTTCCACATTAAACATCCCAATTCCCTAATGGTATTTTTTAAATAAAGATTTATTTTACAAGTTTTCTGTATTTCTCCAGAAAAAAATCTGGGACACTAGGCTGTTTTTTTCTCTTTCAGTCAAACCAACAGCAAAAATATAAACATACACACACTTCCTTAATAAGAATAAAGATATTATGTAATGTGAAAACTCTTCTAGCTCATTCAGTTAATATTTTCAGGCTAGGTTTTAAAAGAATCAATCAGCATACCCAAATTCAGGTAATATGAATTGCTGACACTTTAACAGCCATTGAAAATGCACAAACAAATATATAAAAACACACTTTTCCTATTTTTAAGCTGATCCAACTCATTATTCAAAGTTTTCTAAAAAGCAAGAATAAAGGCTATTGACATTATAGGATAAGAAGATGTCATCAAACCTGATATTGAGACCTCATTCAAATATCAATAAAGACTATAGAAATAAAACTTGCAATTTTTGAAATGTTTTAAAATAAATTCTAATCTATCAATGCAGCCATTGACTAGCAGAAAAGGTATTACCTTATTAAGCAATGAATCTAGAACTTAAAGTATGAGCTTAACAAATATAAAAAGATATGCCAAGTATAGTTTAAACTCACATTTCTAAATGTAAGGTGTGGAAACTCTCAGACATAACTCCTTTCACTTAACCACAAGGAACAATCCACATGTTGCTCCCAGAGCTGGATCATTTGGCTTCTGGCGAGTAGTTTCCTTTAAGCTTCACGAGGAGCAGGCAAGCAGACAGAAACTAGCTGATGTCTTCTCAGTCACTAATCACAAACTCTCCAGACACACACCCGAACATTGTAGGAAAAAATAAAGTAAAATATGGGCTGTTGCTCCACAGTGTGTGGGCACAACACCCACGATATTGACACATAAACCTTACACACAAATGGAGGCTTTGAGTGACACCAGCACTTGCCAATCTGGTTCTACACCTACATTCAAAAACCTCTCCATTCCAGGGCAAGCAATGTGCATTGTTTCCCTTCTCATCTAACAAGTCACAGGCTCAAGAAAACTGGCAAGAAATCCATGAAAGGACAATCCCACATCACAGTTTTTGCACTGCTCAAACTGCAGGTAAATTCTCTAGCTTCAAAAAGTTCATGAACTACACTTTCAACTCTTCCCTGCAAATGCCAGAGTAAAAGGCAAGAAAGGATATTAAAAGCACACCTATGATTCCCTCTCTTCTTGGAAGCCTAACTTCTCGCAGAGAGAATTTTGTGATGTGCTGATACCCAGTTAGCCATCCAACTATATGGAGAACACATTCCAAGCTGGCTTTCTGAAGGGGATTCAAATGAGCCAGAGATGAAAAGGTACAACTGACGTGGCAGAAGGGAAAATCAGAGATTCATCCTTCCTCCTGGAAGTCAAAGTAAAATATTGCCTTTTATCTTAATTTTCTGAATTTCCTTAATATACAGCCTAGGCAAACATGTGAACTGAAATAATCGGTTATCTCTGGTAATTATTACAGTTCACAGTGGTTTTGTACTACATTAACAATTTTGTCTACCAGCTTTCCACGACAGAAACCCCTCCATACATACGGCCTAATAGTGGATGTCTCTGAAAGAAGAATGCATATGCAACACAAAGCATTTATTATTACAGGAAGCTGATGGTGTTGATACTGTCTTAAGGGGATATTATTTGCTTTATGGTTGGGGTTTTCCGTTTCACCTTTTTAAGGCTAGAATAGGGAACCTCATTTTTTGGCAATTTGGTCCAGACATTTTGTCATTCTTCTCACTGGCATTTCTAATGGAGCTTGAAATTAACTTTTTGTGTGTATGAGTATGTGCCTATGCCTTATTTTATCTCACTTTTGTTTTCTTAGGCTGGGTTTGTTTTCCTTTCATGTTTTACTTTATGCATCATGTTCAGAGAAGTCAGCACAATTCCAGAAGCCATTTGTCTTAGCCAATGCTATAGAACCAAACAGAACAGGGAGCATATAAAATATTAATATGTAAGCTCCTCCCATAAATTACAGAAAATGTAAAAGAAAGATAAAGATGGAAGCTTAAATTTATTTTTTCTCTAAAAGATGGGAAAAAAAATTTCTCCCAGTCAGTTTTAATATACGTTTAGAGAATAAACTACCAACAGATATCTTAGCAAGTAACCTCAAGACATTATAAAATGAAGATTTTTTTTAAAATCCGATGTTTCTCAAATGTAAGTACATATTTTAAGTATTTTAAGTATATTTTAAGTATAAACTCATTTGGTGGCTCAAGAAGAATAAAAAGACGCAATTTCAAAAAATGAAAATCTGAAAAGTTTCTCTGAAAATATTGTTCTGGAAAAGTTGACACAGCATGACTTTAACCCCATAGATGATTAGTGTTTATTTTCAACAAATGTAGCTAGAAAAAAGTTCTTATATTCCTTTTTTTACTATGCACATGCAAATTGAAATGGAATAATTTAAGTTGACAGCTAGACAAAATGATATTGTGAATACTTTTATCTCTAACTTAGCAACATCTCCTTTACTACAATTACCCAAACTTTTGCAAACTAAGGTTTTTTAAATGTTTAAATATGTCATACCATTTAACAGTTGCTTTTAATATGCCACTCAGAAAAGAATAAATAAAATAATACAACACTTAACTTCTAGAGGAGAGTATGATATCTATTAAGAGACTAACAAATTAAGGAAAAAAGTAATTCATTTTTAGAGTTGTTCAGAGTTTAGGAAAAATAAAATATATGGTGAGGTAGAATCTTAAACTTTTTAACAAGCTCGCAAAAAGTCCTTTCAGCTCTCAGAGAGATTTTTCATTTTGTATGTTTTACATAATATAATTAAAGGGTAGAGAATACAGGATATTGAAATAGAAGTTCTTCGAAAGACACAAATACTGACATCACATTATCAGGAACGTTCTCACAGTCCAAAGACAAAGGGACATGAAGTCTCAGTTCACTCGGGCATGGGGCTGCTTCGAGAACACCTGACGTACCGCTGTGAACTACAAAATGTGACCCTCCGGCCCATCTGTGTCTCTCCCACCAAATGGCTGAGTAAGTCAGCAGAAAAGTGAGTTGCCTGTGATTCAGCTAGAGAATTAGATAGCTCATTAATAATGTCAAGAAGCTTCAGAGCACCCTTGTGGGGTCAACAACGACTCCTGGAAACCCGACAGGACAGGGCAGAACTGCCCCTGTGGGTGTTTCTGCCAATGGGAATGTTGGCGAACAGAAGTCAAGAGTTTCATCTTTCTCTAGGTGTCTCCAGCAGCTGGTGGCTTTGAACCGGCAATCTGGGGGTTAGAGGTCCAACTTGTAATCACTGTACCACCAGGCTCCTTATGCCACCGGGCGGGCCAAGCAAAAATAACTCATGCAACTCCAACCTGGGGATTGGTCAGTTGATCCTTTCGATTGGGTTTAAAATGAATCACTACTATGAGACAGCAGAGCCAGGAATGCAGAGGGTCCTTTGGCCAGCAGTGCTGCAGGGAACCTCCGGGGTTCAGGAGAGAGGGTGCAGTGCAGACAAATGTAGCCAGGAGCAATGGCAGAGAGAAAGGTACTTCAAAACCAGAGTAGTGGGCTTCTGGGTTCATAGAGAAAGAAAGCTGAATAGCTCCAGGATGAGCTTTCCTAGCAAGAGCAGTTTGCCTTTTGACATTTATTGCACAAATTAAAAGAGTTTTGTAGCACTTGCTTTAGCAGGTCTGGGGGACTGGCCAAGGGCAAGAGAAAAGAGTGCCAGCAGGCATAGTTGAAAGGCAGCTAACCTTTTTTTAAGAATTATATCTGGAACATTTGTTATCCTAAACTTAGAATTCCCTGATAAACCCCATACCTGTGTTTTCTGTAAAAATCTGTGTGGCCCCAGCAACAGATTACTGACCCAACAGAAAGGTGCAGCAGGCTGTGGCAGAGTTAGGGTAGGGAGAATGGGAAGAGTTGGTGTCCCGGATGGTGAAAGGATGAGATGGCACAGGCACGTCTGACTCCGCCTTGTAGCAATCTGGCTTGAGCTGTTCTTGGTGGGGTTCTTCTCCTCTTCCAGATGAAATGAGAAGAGGTCAGAGGCAACCTCCATGGCTGTTTTTCACTTGGATACAAAACATTCTTATAAATTATACTGTTCCATGGTCTAAACTAGTTATATTCTTATCATCACATCCAGTAATTTTGATAAACTTTGCTGAATTACACTCTGTCCTAGGGTTTTGTAATTGCATTTCATACAACGTGGGAACTCTTCATTCTGGGTAAAAGCTCCGTGCTCAAGGCCCTGCCACAGGGTTCCTTGTGATAATCATACTATTGTGTTACTTGTCACTTTTAGAATACATTTTTCTTAAACCCTAAAGATAGCTGATTTAAGAAATGTACATTGCAGGAAAGATAAATCTGCATGTGCCCTAAAATACTAACTATACAAACTGCTTACTTAATTTTCAAGATCTACAAAGGGACTTCAAAAAGGTGATAGAAAAATTACATTGTCTTTCAATTCCATTTTTCCACAAACTTCTTGAAGTCTCCTTGTATTATGTATCTATCTCAGCAGAATGTGAATTTTACAAATAGGTAATAAAGCCATTTCTGTATTTTTATCTGACAGTACCTGTGAGTTTTCCGGTTTCCGTTTGTATCTCACAAATTGCTAGATAATCTTTTGTTTTTTTTCAGAGAAAGTCAGAGATAAAAGAAGATAGTATGGTGTACATGAAATAACATGACAGAATGTATCCAAATGGAAGGCAATGAAGATTGAAGGCAACAGATATAAAATGTAATGTCAACCTTGGAAAACCATCAGGAGCACAGAAAAGGAGATGGTTTCAACCACTGTGTTCTAGTCTCTCTTCCAGTATGAAGCAGAGGAGGGCACACATTTACTCCATCTAATTCTTGCTCTATAGTGACTAAACTTGTTGGCAGTAAGCTACATGAGATGAGCTAATTTAATTCTCACAACCCCCTTATGAAGTAGGTATTAGCCTATTGTTTCTCTTGAATCTCTAAGATTGTGTCAATGAGTAAAGCAAACAATTTCACAGCTGTTATTTGATAGGTGAAGATACAAATGGATTTGTGAGATACAAATGGAAACCGGAAAACTCACAGGTACTGTCAGATAAAAATACAGAAATGGCTTTATTACCTATTTGTAAAATTCACATTCTGCTGAGATAGATACATTATTGTTATTTGGTAGGTGAAGATAAATGCGCAAGTATATCTAATACTAAAAAAGTCCTTGCTTCTCATTGCAGCGTGTCTTTGGCACACCTAAGTTATAAGTACCTGTGTGATTAACTTTCCTTTTGGATTTTGAAATCAGACAAGACCATTTAGAGACTCATGCTTTGTTCCATACTTCATCACCAATCCTTAAAACCCACTCATCCTCTCAGTATCATATATAAATCGCATAACCATAGGGATGAAAAGACTGAAAGCAGCCCCAACTCACCGTGAATTTATGTTTTTTAGAAAGGTATGAAAAAAGAAAAGTAAGACTCAAAAGCCATGTCATCATGCCTTAAACAGGGCTTGAAAAGATAATGCGACAGGGGAAAATGAAATAAATAAATTTGTAATAAACAGCAGAAAGACTAAAATGTCTCAGAAGTTCTTAACTAATCTAAAGTCAGATGGTTGTGACACAGACTACTAGACCATCAAGATAGTCAAAGGAAAATATGCTCTTGTTTGAGGCACGTTATTGTTAAGTGCCATCAAGTTGGCTCAGTCATAGTTTCCATAGAACAGAACAAAGCACCCATCTGGACCTGTGCCACGCTTACAATTGTTCTTATGTTTGAGCCCTTTGTGGTAAGCATTGTGTCAATCCATCTTGTCAAGGTTTTTTCTCTTTTATTCTGTCCCTTTACTTTACCAAGCATATTGTCCTTACCCAGAGACTCCTCTCTCTTGATAATGGGCCCAAAATATGTGATACAACATCTCATCATCCTTGCTTCCAATGAGCATTCTGGCTGTATTACGTGAGCTACAGTTAAGAAGGAAATCTTTTTAGTAGCTTCACTAATAACCACTGATCAACAGAAGATTTTGACTAAAATAAAACTATTTTTCTTTGAACCTACATTTATAAAACTATCTGTGTTCTTGACATTTCATTTTGATTTCTATATGACATTTATGTTATAAATAAAAATTCTACAGAAAACGGATTTTAACTTTTAGTTTAAAAGCAATAATATTGTGTCTAATTATTAAATCGTATCTTTATCATCAAATAAGAGTAAGGAATATTAGAATCAAAGAGTATGTTATTTATACAGACCTCCTCTCTATCCTTGAAGCAAATGAGGCTATAGAAAGGCAAGATCTGTCCTGGGGTGATCAGCTGAGAAGCAGCAGGGCAGAAGTCTGGATTTTCACCTAACTGCCCACTCCACATCCCTCCCGATGCCTCCTTCAATTACCTCTACACAGAGCAGCCTGCGTGATTTTTTAAATGAAAATATGATCTTGTTATTGTTCTGCTTAAAACCTTTAACAACTTCCCATTGCTTCTAAGATAAAGACCAAAATACTTAACCTTTTAAAATGCTGTGAGTCCTCAACCCCCTACTTCCATATGACGGTCTCTTTCATTCCTTGTTTCAACTACTCTGACCTTCATGGAGCTCCTCGCATAAACTGAACTTTTTTACTCATTATACCATTTTTGAAAAAAAAAAAACATGTGTTAGGACATTTTCTAGGTATTCTTCAGGACTAAGTAGGATGAGAAAATTTGTCTACAGTTCCTAGTTCTCTAGATAAAATATTTTTGTGTATCTGAAATGTTTCCCTTTAGATTGCTTTCACAGTTGTGTATAATTTCGTTCAAAAGGCCGGGTTGAATAAATATTTACTAATAGATGAATGAAGATTATTGTGATTGTTGGCTAGGTACAACAAATGAGTTCTGATTTACAGACAGCCAATGTGCAACATAATGAAATATTGTTCAGTCCTGTGCCAGCCCCCCAAATCATTGCTGTGTTGCAACCTATTATAGCATCTATGATTTCAGACCATCTACTGGAAGATCTTTCTTTGGGCGGGGGGTGGATAGCTATTTATTATCTTTCTAGCATTTATTTATAGCCAATCATGACATCCTCCTCAAGGGATTGATCCCTCCTAATAAAATATCAAAATATGTACAATAAAGTCTTGGCAGTCTCTCTTCTAAGATACAATCTGGTTGTGATTCCAAGAGAGATTTTCTTTTCATTCTTCTGATGGTTCACAATGTAGTCAATATTCCCTGCCATCATCATCATTCATAGGCCTCAATTTTTCCTGGGTCTTTCTTATTGAGTGCACATGAGCTATACCAAGCATATGAGGTGATGGAAAATACCACATCTTGGGTCAGACATATTGTTCACTTTATTACTCAAAGTGATATCTTTGCTTTATACCATTTAAAGATCAACATTCCATGGATTTTCCCTGTATGGTGCACCTAATTTCATTATATTATAGTAGTCTTCCCTTTATTCCACTAGTTTTCTGAAACTAAGCTTATTTGTCACTTTTAATGTTTCTAAACCAAGAACATAATTTTCTACAACATGTTCCTCGGTATCATCAGGTCATTACACAATGCATAAAAGAATGAGACACAGCCTGGTGCTGGGCCTTCCTCACAATGCTTCTTGTGCATAAGCCCGTTGTTACAACCACTGAGTCCATCTTCTTCTTGAGTACCCTCCTTGGTGTCACTGCCCCTCCGCTTTAGCAAACATGATGTCCTTCTCCAGGGACTAGTCTCTATTCACAACACACATCACAGCTATTTTACTAATCGTTAGCAATGAAATCAGCATTCCCAATTTAAATAACCAAACTCTAACAGGTTTACATTACAGTTATGGAAATATGATAAAAATTCTACTGTAGTTAGTGAATTGTTTTCCAAGTTGTTCATCGACAAATACAGAGCACTCCACCCGAAAAGCAGCTTCCTGCTATCTCGTCAATTCTGACTCACAAAGACCTTATAAAAGGTTTCCAAGGTGTTCTTAATATTTCTAGAAGCCGGCAGCTTCATCTTTCACCTGGGGAGCAGCTGACCTGCTTGAACCACCGAGCTTTCCAACATTTACTTAGCGCACAGTTGGTCAAGACTCTCCGAGTTGTACCACTCACTCAAAAGCTCGCGGTTATTAGGCATCGGACCGTCCACCACAAGAGCAGCAGTTCCAAACCACGCACCTCTCCAAGAGGGAAGGTTAAAGCAGCCTTTCCACTCACAGCTGGAAAACCCACAGGCGCAGTTCTGCTCTGTGCTCGAGGGGCACTGTGCGACAAAAGCAAACGGATGCCAGAGAGTTTGAATTTATTTGGGCAGGTCGCGAGGAGCCATAACACGGCAATTTCAAAACACAACACTGAAATTAACGGCGCTAGCTTCTCCATTTCTGCAGAATTCCTGAGAGCCATAAGATACCAGGAAGCTGATACGCAGAATGGGCCTGAAGAAGGATAAGTAGAAACCATGCTTCCAAAGTCAAAGTTTATCGCAGCCACCATGAACAGGTCTCAAAAACGAATTCACTGCCACCAAGTCACAGTGACCAATCCACCTCTTTGGGACCCTAGAAAAGCCAGCAGAGCTGTGCACGCTGCTGATCTCCTCAGACTGTAAATCTTGACCGTGCAAAAGCCTCATCTCTCTCCTGAGAAGCTGACGAGGCATTCAAGCAGCCGACTTGTTATTAGCAGCCCATTTCGTAACAGGCTATGACATTATCCGTCTTCTCGTGCCCCGTACACAACCCCTTAGAGGTTTTCCCTCTAAACACACACCAAGCTAAACTTGCCACTTTTTGTTTCAGTATTGGTAGATCTTTAGCACTTTCTTCATCTCAAATTCATAGTGCCTGACAGCTCTTTTTTGTCCATATATAGTTTATGAAATTCTGAACTCAAATATCATAAGGGGAAAATTAATGCTGCAAAGTTGTTGAGGTTAAGTCGCTTTCTCCATTAGATAAATAATTCAGGTGTATTGTCTTCATAGCCAAATCAAAGTGAAAAACACTTCACTTTCTTCCTTTCCTCTGTTTTATTAACTTTCTCCGCTAGAACATTCAGGGTTTTTGAGGAGCTCTTCTGGTGTTAGAATATGAAGGAGACATTGAACTAACCTTCTTGCGGGTTTCTCCTCAACCTCTTTGAGCTCAGCTAATGTCACGTTTCTTAGAAGTCTTTCCCTATATTCCAACAACTGCCTACCACCTCACCGACAACTTCAATAAAGCCTGATTCTCTTGCTATAATTCCCAAAACTTTTATAACTCTCATGGATGTTTGAGAGAGAGAAGACTGGGTCCCCGTATCATATCTCTGTTTTCAAATGAACTAGATCTCAGGAGTAAAACAAGGAATGAATGAAAATAAAAAAGCATTCCTGGTATCAAGTCAATAGACACAGTGACACAATGGCAGCCCTGTGCCTGAAATCATGAATGAGAACCTTCACGTGCAGGGCAGCACTTCCTCATGAGAAGGGAGCACGTGTTGCCAGGCAGTCCTATCATTTGTGTCACTCATTGAACAGTCAGGGAATTTAGTTTCTAAGTATAACTAATAAATGCAAGAGTATGTCTTTTAGGAATCGTTTTCTTCTAAAACTTTATTATTCCACAGACAAGCACGGAACAATTTTCAACAGCAGTGAAATTTAATTTGCCAAGTAATTTTTTTTAAAATATGAATTTGCTTTCAGGTTTAGCTGTTTCTATTATCTCCATAATGCACATTCACGGAGTTACAAAATTATTCATTTATCAAACATTGCACTCTGTCCCATATATATGTTCTGGTGCAGAATTTGTGCTCGTATTTGTTAACTATCGGCAATGCTATTCTATTTAATTGCTTTTCTTTACTGGCTTCTCTACTTTGAGAGAAAGTGTTTATCTAATTTAAATGGTTACAGACAATCTACTACTTTTCATATATACAGTTTAGAAAAATAGCCCAAATCCCTACTTCTTTTATTTTATGAGAGTGAAGGATAGTTTTATTTAAGTGAATGTTTTAGCTCAGTGGTTCTCAACCTTCCTAATGCCGAAACTCGTTAACCCAGTTTCTCATGTTGTGGTGAGCCCCCAACCATAACTGTAATCTTGCTACTGTTATGACTTGGGTGACCCTTGGGAAAGGGTTGTTTAACCCCCAAATGGGTTGAGACCCACAGATTGAGGACCACTGGGTTAGACAATGGTTTGGGGACTGTTGGTAGTGGCTATTGGAAAAGCTAGCTTGAAAATTAAGCCAAAACTACCAAATGTATGAGGGAAAAAGCTAAGTAGTGAACATCTCAATTCTGTAAAGCTTAATCATCTTGCTTCGTTGCTTCACTTCATATGTTCACTGGTTAAATTTATGCTAACCGACCACAAAATGGTGGACTGTTGCATAATATTGAGTATCATGGTCTAGCCAGGTTGAAAATTCTTTTGGGGAAGCTAGATTCAACCTGTCCCACTAGCTTTACTTTGTTGTTGTTGTTGTTTCTGTTGGGTGCCATCAAGTCCGCTCCGACCCATAGCAAACCAATGCACAGCAAAACCAAACACTGCCTGCTCCTGTGCCATCCTGACAATTGGTCCCGGGCTTGAGCCCACTGTGGCAGCCATTATATTACTCCATGGACTGAGGCTCTTCCTCTTTGTTGCTGCCCCTCCCCTTTGACATATGTTCTTCTCCAGGGATCGGTCTTGCCCGACAACATGGCCAATTGTTTTCATGAACTCTACTAGTTACTAGGAATTATCCAAACTCTGAGTCCTAGCGGCACTGTTGGGTAAGAATTAGACTGTTAACCATAAGGTCACCAGCTTCAAGAGAAAGGGAAGGCTGTCTGCTCCTGTAAAGATTGACGGACTGTGAGATCCCATAGAGGCTTACAAGGAGTCTGATTTGACAGAAAGGCAGCAGGTTTGCTTGAGTGCTTCCAAGAGAGCAGTAGTCGTTTGACTACCCAGCGGGGTCGGTTCAGCACATGGAGTTCTAAGGAAATCAGTGTCATTATAAGTAAGTCATAAAAGGATAATATTAATTATTTACTCTTTGACCTGATGATTCAACTTTATAGAGCCTGTCCTACAGACATAATCTGAGATCTAGACAAAGTTTTCAGCAAAATGCTATTCGTTAAATTATTATTTACCCTTATAGAAATTGACAACCCACATGTATGAGAATATTGAAATGATTCATAGTTTATTCATATTTTGAAATATTTTACAGTTAATGATGATACTAAAAAAAACCTCATGGGACTAGGAAAATGAAAAGAATTATACAATGATATATAGTGCATTTTTCTCTCAGACATTATATATATATATATATATATAGAGAGAGAGAGAGAGAGAGAGAGAGAGAGAGAGAGAATCAAGATTTTAAAAATACAAGTATAAGACTGAGCCCCGGTGACTTAAGTGGTTGAGTGTGGGACTGCGACCTGCAGACTTAGCAATTCAAATTCAGCGGAAGCTCTCAGGAGCAGCGCTGGGTAGCTCCCAGGATCACCAGAGAGCAGTGCTGCACCCCCCTCTCCCAAATACAAGTATGAACTAATCTGTGTTCATTGTGCGTGTCACTAGATTATAAGACTTAACAGATTTCTGTTTTTATCTTATGTATCTCTAAGTTCCCCAATGAGCATTATCAATTTGTCCTAAGGTCAGAAAAAAGATTGTGATCATTTAGAATTGGCCTGTCTTCAGATAGTTAACACTAGGCTGAAGTATTGCCCAGGAGACACAGAAACAATGAATAGAAATCAAAATCCAGCTACTATTAGCATCCAAGTAGAATCAAGGAAGTATGCATTCTGTTATATACATTGGAATAGCAGCAGTAATTCCAGAACAGCAATTATCAATCTGAGAAAGTAATATACAAAGAATATATGATTACTAAGTCATAGAGTGTAATAAATTACTAAACAGAGAATAGAGAGTAAATATGACATAGATACTTAGGAGTCCCTCATACAGACTTCATTTATTTCTCAGAAAGTAGGTTAATATTTCTTTGATAAGCCTAATGTTTTCTTTTTTACTTAATCTTTTGGCTCTAACTCAACACCCCTATATTCAAGATAGAAAACACACATACACAGCACTGCTATCTCACTATCATCTATTATTCAAGAAAGGTCTCATTGAATAAATGTCTGCTCAGAGGCTCTAAGCAAATTTCATTTCTGCACAGTACAGTCTGCAGCCCAGCAGGCTATTTCACCAAGATAAGATCACACATTTAATCAAATGCACCAAAAAAAGAAATACAAAGTTTGCTTAATAATGTCAAATCATAAGAATACAATGTTGACAGCATACTAATTTTTGGTGCTCTTTCTTCTTACAGGATTTGCAACAAGAAAAGTCATCTTATAAGTGTTCTAATTAAGATTTCAGGTAACCTTTCTAATTTCCCTCAAATGACTTTATTTATATTCATATTATTTTTATTTTTCAAACTGTTTGTTAATATTTCAAGACATTTATATTGTGTTGGCATTTAAAAATCTCTAAATGAAAATTTAAATTTTTCAAATGAAGGAAAGAGATGCAAGATGATTCCCAACTTAATTCTCTCTCTTAGATAATATTCTACTTCAGCTGCCAGTACTAAACTTAACTCAGACTCTGGTTTGTAAAATAATGAAATTGTTGCATGTCATTTGAATAACATTACTGGGTAAGCTGAAGTATAATTTCATTGGGTGCTCTAGGCTGCTATAAAATTATCCATGCTCAATTATTTGAAATTTTTTATGTCTATTGATGCACACTTAGAGTATTCTGTCTCTAAATAAAGTGCTTATTTGAATAAACATATCTCTTTTGTAAGCATGACATAGTACACTTATATAAAACAATTAGATTGGACAAAAATGTGAATATACTTATACATCTTTTCTCCTTTTACTTTCGTTTAAATTTTTATGCTACATGTATCCGCACATCACATATTTCTGTTTTCCCCATTTTTTTTCTTCTGTGCAATCTGTATTGTGGTTAGAAATTTGTTTTTCATACAATTTGTCTTATTTTGATGAGGAATCCACACAGGTTAATTCAATGGTGAGTTCAATTAATTCCAAGTGTGTATCTTTGGGGCTTTTTTTAACTTGGAAATACTTAAATTCCAGATAATTTCATTGAAACCCATAAGTTCAACATGATTCTTCATCTTAAGTATGTGTAGCAAATATCCAGCATTCTTCGGGCCAGCATGCCAGCACAACAATGTGGCCTGGGCACACCTAATCACACTACCATTGTGGGTTGATGACACACATTACTTTATAAGGCATTCTCTTTCAGAGAATGCGGTGACTTGTAAGATATGCATACCCATCGTTGGTAGTTTAGACATTTTTCACAAATAATCTTATTTCAAAATTGCGTCCCTTTTCTCGAAAATCTTTCGAACCTCTTGACTTGTATTTTTGTGTGTGATTTACTTTCCAATCACTTCAGACTGCTTACCCAGTTTTAATGTGCTTTCCAAATCAGTTCTCTTACCAGGAGAGACCAATCCCTGGAAAAGGCCCTCCATCTTGGTAAAGTGTAAGGGCAAAGGAAAAGAGGAAGGCTGGACACAGTGGTTGCAACCACAGGCGCCAACATAACAAGAATGTGAGCTTGGTTGTGAGCATGGGGTCACGATGAACTGCAACCAAGTCAAAAGCATCTGTAGCCACAAGAGAACTGCCTAACCTTATTTATGTCACTGCATTCCTCACCACACATTATCCTAAATCTGGGAACCTCATTCAGACTGCGTTTAAAGAGAAGAATCCAGCAGGCAGTGCAGAGAAAGGGGAGGATGATTAAAGGGAGACAACCAGAAAGGAATCCTAGCGATATTCAAATTGTATTCCTCCCCACTCCATCCCACCCTTGATGTCAAGGCCTAACTCCATCCTTAACAAATTAAGCATTTTAGCTTAGCGCTAATTGGAAGTATCTTTTTATAGAGAAGAAAACTGGTGCAAAAGGGTCCATTTGAGCCCCCCTTCTAGTGTAGTATATTACGCATCTGGCCTGCTACCCAACGATCAGGTATTTGAAACTACCAGTGTACTACAGGAGACATGGCAGCAGGCTTCCATAAGAGTTACAATGTTGGGAATTCTCTGTGAAGTGGTTCAGCACGGTCCTAGAGTGTGGCCACACGTTGAGCTCAATGGCAGTGGAGTTCTTGCAAGGATTCCAATTCATAGTGACAGATTGTTATGGCTGTTAAATGCCATTGAGCGAATTCCAACTCGTGAAGACCTATGAGCAGAGTAGACTTGTTTCCTCAAGTTTCAAACCTGGAACCTTTAAGAAACAGAATGCCAGGCCTGTTTTCTGAGGCAAAGCTGACTAAATTTGAAGCATGGTAGGAGTCAAGAGTTTAACCATTTGTACTTCCCAAGGATTCCCATGGCCTTTCCATTATTCTTATTATATAAACAAATGTAAGTGTATATCAAAACTGATAATGCTGTCACAAACTGCACATTTTAGAATGATTAGAAAACAGTATTTAACTGTTACACATAATCAGTGAAACTGAAGACCACATTTGAAAATGCCTGTGATGTACTTTATAACACATACTTAATTTTGTGTTAAGGTGGTTGGACCAGGGTTCTTTGTAGTTTGACAGTTAAAACCCAGGAAACTCTCAGCATGTGACCCAACGTAGTCATTTCTATAATGGGATTTGCCGAGCGCCCGAAAAGTTGTCAAGATATGTGGGTTGGATACAGTTCCCTTGTCCAAACCGGAGTCCTGATACAATCATTTGAAAGGAAATTTCCTCAGAAGTGGGCCCAGTTTACAATATAAGTGGATTCTGGAAAAGCTTGCTTGGTCTGGATCCTACACCTGTATCATCCACCTCTGGTTCTTTGGACATGAGGTAAGAATCCTATCTGTCAATCATGAGAGTCAGCAGCAGCAGCAGCAGCCAGTCAACCAAATGACCTCGGATTTGTTCTCCTCCTAGAGCCACCAGTCTGTGATCTTCCTGTTGCAGTCACCAGCTTCTGGTCTTTTGTGGATGCTTGTTTCACTGGACTCCACAGCTACGAGTCAGGAGAGGTCTTCATCTGAACATCTTACCCACAAACTTGGAATTTGTCTGGACTTTGAACTTCTACAATTGTGTAAGCCATTTTCTTGACAAAACACACACACACACACACACACACACACAAACACACCACTGGTTTTGCTTCTCTGGAGAATTCAATCCAGGGCAACCCTAAAACTCCAAAGGTAATTGTGTATTATTTTCAAATCATTCCAAAATCAATCCTTTATTCCGATATCAAACATGATGAAAACTCATTAGACAAATTCATTGAAAAGTTATAAATTATTATAAAAAATGAAGGTCACAGATATGTACCTACCTCATTTTCACACAAAACTATTTCACAATAGGTTCTTTGTCTACTCTTTGAAGTCATAATCAAAATTCTGAGTTTAAGTTCTACGTCCTATCAGCCTATGACAAATGGAAAACATTTTTTAAAAATTTTCTTACAAAAGATATTAACATAAACCAGCTGAACCATCCTGTTTTTGCCAGAAATAAAATAGCATACAAAAAGATGGCCATCAATCAGAACCATTTCCTTTTATCCCAAGTATTTGGAAGTGCTCTGAGGAAAGGAAAAGGGGAAAAAACCAAAACAAAACAAAACAAAACAGGAGACTGTTGAAAGCCTCTTACAGGGTCAGCTGTCAATGGAATAAATTTTAGTATTCAGGTTACCCACCCATGCAGAACATCAAAAACTGGGCTTGAGTCTCTCCCCTCTTCTCAAGGGCTCAGGCTACCGTCCTGAATAGTAACACACTCTGGCTCTGCGGGAAGCGTAAACACCAATCCAAGCTGATCAAACAGAAGAGGGTGTCGGTTCTACTTGGCTTTCATTTTCTTGAGCCATACTAAAAGCACTTAAGTCTGGTAAATTAAAAAGTCAGCTATTCAATGTGCGGCTTTTTTCCTTCACTCATTTTTACCACCTACCCTGTTGTACCCTTTGTGTTTAAACTGAGTCACTGCTATTGAGTCAATTCTAACACCCTATATTAGGCATGCTAGAATAGCTCCTGTGGGTTCCAGCACTGCCAATCTTTAAAGCAGTAGAAGGCTTCAACTTCCTCTCCAGGAGTAGAAGGTGAGTTTGAACTACTGACCTTCCAGTTAACAATAATCCAACAATAATCCACTAGTCCACCAGGGCTTATTTTAGCTTAAATTCTGGGAAATAATAGGTAAAAGTCACACAATTTAGTAATGTGTTTTATTGGTAATTGTCACCAAAATACAAATGTCAATTCTAAAACTTGTACTTATTTATAATGCTTTCAAAGCTTCTATCCTTGAAAGTAATTTTTAGTCTGAATTTTAATAGTTTATCTGTATTTATAGCAATCTTGTGAGCATGTGGACTTCATAATTATGAATCATGTAAATGTATGTGTATTCTCAAATTTTGAAAGCACATGACTACTTGATTTGCTTACAACACTGTAACATATCTTCATGTAGTGAAAGCTTAAATAGCTGCTGATGACATGTGAAAAGATGATCAGTTCAATTTAAAATGTCTTAAGTAAAACTGCTACTCTCATTTGATAACTGATTTAAAGTCAATCTTCAGACACAGCACTGAGTACTTGCCAAAAATATTTTCCTGTCAGGATTAAGATTTTTGGTGGGGAGTTAGTTGTGATGTTTGAGGCATTAAGATTAGTGGGCAGAGGTCAGAAAAACATGTCCTCTACAAAAGATTACCATGTTCCCTTTAAAAGAGGTGGGGGGAGGAATGAGAGACTGGAGAGAGTACACAGAAAAGAAAACTAAAAGACATGTAAAGGCTTACTCAACTCCTTAAGAAAATGCTACTGATATTCCACTACACACCAAAAACTATTTATTTAAGAACTTTACATGAGATTTTTACCTTTTCTCTTGATGATGACACTCAAGGTAATTTTGGTAATACAGTGACTCTAGGAATGGGCATCATGTATTAAATGCTCATTCAACCAAGGTAGGTGGATATCACTGTCTATTTACAGGGAGATTAAATATATTGCCCCAAATCATATACTACAGCACTAGGATTATGGGATTATACGACAGTGTTTCTCATTTCAAAGGAGTCCATTGTTAAAGATAGTGCCAACCTATGCCTACCAATTGGGTGTAGTTTAGTTTCCATAACACTAAGTCAGGTAGATTATCTCAAGTGCTAGAGGATAAACACAGTGCAGTTGTCAATAGTGACTGGACTGGGGAAGAAGTAAGAACTAACCACTGACTGTACCAAAAGAAACATTTATATAATCAATATCAATAGTTTCAAAGTTTTCAAACAGATGTCAAAGTGCCATTCAGATAGATTACTTTTCACCAGTTAAGCTTGAGCATATAATACAATTAACCTGTATAGTAAGCTTATTTTACTAGTTAAGTTTATCACCATTTACAACCAGACTGCACTAAAGCATATAATTACCACAAGAATTTCTTTCACTGAAATGCCATGTTGTTGTGCTTAGTGATTAACAGATTAAAAGTGTAGTGAGTTATCTTGATATCTCTTCAGAAAAATGATTTCCTCCCTAATAATTCCCAAGATACATAAATATTCAATTAGGGTCTTTGAAATCTAGTTTTAATTGGGCATTTATGCTCACGTCCCAATTCCGAACTTAACCCAAACTAAGAAAGGTGTTGTATTAATTCTTCATGTAAAAAATGACCATAACCCTTCATAATTTTTTAAAGTGGAAGAGGCAAGTAAAGATGAGATTATCTTCTACATTAAAATTTCAAATTTAATAATATTCCAAGGCACTCACAGCAATTATGTGAAGCCTATTTATATATATAAACCATGTAGGGAGTTGATTAAAGCTTCCCAGAGTCCTCAATTAGACCTAATAAACAAGAACAATGGTACCGGCAGCAGCAGCAAATACTTACCTTCTTACTATTATGTGCAAGACACTTCTTTAAGCCATAAATATATGTATACACATACATACATATAACTTCACAACACTCTATGAAATACATATAACCTTGCATAATTTATATACAGTTGGTGGTTTCAAAAAAATCATACCCAAAAGAATGAAAAGTAAATAAAAATGTCCTCCCTTGCAATGTTGACATAGGGTATAATCACAGATGTGTATAAAAGTGTGTGTGTGTGTGTGTGTGTGTGTGTGAAATTTGCTGTTGGCAGGTGACATGGAGTCAGCTTGGACCCACGGCAAGTCTACTACACACAACCAAAGGAAACACTGCTGGTCTTAGGCTGGAGCCTTTATTGCAGCTACTGTGTCAGTCCACTTCATTTGAGTTGTCTTCCTCTCTTTCACTGCCCTGCTACCTTACCAAGAATGATGGGCTTCTCCAGAGATTGGTCTTTCCTGGCAATATGTTCAAGATATGTAAGTTTGTAAGGCAAAGTTTCACCATCCATAAATATATGTGTGTTTGTATATACATACATACATAGTGGGGTTAGGTTTCTTGCTCAAAGGTAAGTATCTAGGTTCCTGCTAAATCATTTTGTCTCTCCAGGTTTTAGAAAAATCTAGATTTAGATTTGCAGATTCCTTATTTAAAATTTCTGATGTGGTCCCTTTACAGACATTTCATTAAAATAAAGAGTCAAACTCATTGCAATCAAGTCAAGTCCAACTGATAGTAATCCTACATCTAGATTAAGATTTCCCCTATAAAGCTTCAAGACTGTGTATATTATTTTCAGAATCAAACTACCAGTTTTTTTTTCCTCCAGAATGACTAGCTCATTTAAACCGCAGAACATAGGGTTAGAAAGCTATTATTTGTCAGGACATCATGCTGAAGACGTACAGTTTTAAATTTTCTGCCTATCTAAAATGAAATAAATAAATCACACCAGTTGTCTTCATTGATATTCTAGGGAAAATATTGAAAATACCCTTGCTTGTTTTCTAACTTAGTTTGATATTTATCTGATCAAATGGGATGACATTTATAAGTCTTACAAAGTCTGATCTGAAAATTCTCCACCAATTGTTCTCAGACTCTATGGTCCCAGGAATTTTTCCACTCTTAAAAAAGTATTGATTACCTAAAGCAACTTTGGATTATGATGGCCAAGGCTATCAATATTTACTGATGAAATTTTTAAATGGAAAGTTTTTAAACAGGAGAATGGAAACAAGCACATATGACACTAATCACAACACTGGAATGAATCATCATACATCATGTAGCTTCTGGAAAATGCCAGGACACGCTAGTCAAAGGATAAGAGTGACAAGCGAATCATTCTTCTCTTCACAGACCCTTTGGAAGAGGCATAGAACACCCAACCACACTTTAAGAATCACTGATGTAAACCATTATCTACTCAACAGACTAATCATCAAAAAAGCTTAATCAGACAGAAATATTCAGCCAGGTAATGTTCCCACTGGAGAAAGCTGTGAAAAGGAACAGGATTACCCTCAACAAGATTCCATCTAAACTGTGGAATAATATAGACTAAATACTCATTTCTTGTCAAGAGTACATGTAGTCACTCTGGTGAATGCATTCATATTAAATTTTCTATTTTAAGTATAACTAAAAATATAATTAATATATGATACAGACAAAACTTATTATGATAAAATGCAAGTGGGAATCTTCCATCTCTCCCACTCCTCAAAATGATGGAGAATTTCAGTACTTCAAAGAAGGGCAGCTAATTTTATGTTTAAATGCCTTTTGGGGTTTTCGAATGCATGAGCATACTTTACATTTGTGAACAAAGCCATTCCCAGGTATTTGTGCAGTAATAGGGTTTATTATATTGGTCTATCTTAATACCCAGACGAAGTTAATGGCACTAAAATTTCTTGGTATATAAATATTACATGTAAGCATTCAAAAGTTATCTAGAGGTATGCATACACTACATTTGCTAATATGTCAATAAGCATTAATATCAAAATGAATATATATGGCTATTAATCCACAACTCCCTAATCAAACACACACATACACACCGAGAAAGGCAAAAGGTCAAGCAAATGTCTCACATTTGCATGTTATAATGTTCCTTATACCCTAAAGTATGATATTATATAAAGAAATGCATTTGCATCAAAGAAAGAAACAATGCAATGGAAGCATAGTGTCCCTAAGGCAAACAAATGAACAAATGTAAGCCACCCATGTCTTCAAGGCTCCTCCCTTTTTGAGCAAAGGCACATTTTGAATGCAATGCAAATCCAAGAAATCAAAGGGGAAATAGTCACCTGCAAAACTAAAGGAAGTAACTCTCCTATTCCAATGCTGTAATCACTCACAACATAGCAAATTAGGGTTATGTTTTATTTCTCAAAATCACCATGTTATCTTAATCATTAAAATGAAGATCAGTTTGCTGATTTCTGTGACAAACACCCCTCTTATAACAATAACTGTCCCTTGTACCTGGCAGTCCTATTAAAAAAGTGTTTGAATCAATGCTTTAACTGATCCAAATCATAGCTGCAAAACAATTCAGTTTCTCACAGTATTTGGTCAACTACAGTCCTATTGATGATACAGACTATTTTAATCTACAATTGTGGATTCCCTTAGGCAATACTCACAAAAGAATTAAAAGTAAGTCAAGTCCATTTTTTAAAAATTGAGAACCTCTCCTAATTATTAGAGACCATGCCAGGCACAGTAGCCAGAACCAGTTAAGATCCATGTTTACTGCTATATTCTCCATGGCAAGAAACATTTAAGTCTGCAAATGTAAAATCATTAAGAAAAATCATTTCTGAAAGACCATTCATTCATATTTTCAAGAAGGGCTTTCATTCTGATAATCATACCAAGTAACCTAAAATGAGACATCAAAAGCATTTGCCCATCAGGCAAATCACATGCTGTCTTATCCCTCTTCAGGCCAAGGATTACTGATGCAGCCCTAACATCTCTATAAAAATATAAATCATTCATATAAACCTTTATCCTAATCATCTCTCCCACCCTGAGTATATGGAAACAATCCCGACAAATATACATCAATACAGAAGCAGGATATTGACTATTTAATGAAAAAGAAGTGTGATGGAATGATACTGAAGCACTTTGACACATTCACCTTCAGCTAAAGACAGCAGCATATACTGACAGACACAGTTCTAATGACATCAGGACCTGTGGAATGTTAGATTGCTAGGAAACAAAGGGCAGATCTGATGGAATCTTTTCATGTGAGCCCCTGGAATCCTTGTGATTGGGTCTTCTAACACAGAAGGAGCAGGATTCCTAAGCTCCAGAAATATGTGCAAGTACAAAGACTTTCAACACATACCCTCTACGAATGAAACAAATATGTGAAAGTAGATTCCTCTATCTTCAATTACAATTTTCTAAGTTTTTGATTAGAGTGTTCATCACTAGCAACATCTCTTAGCAAAAACATACAATAAAAATCAGCCATCAGTGATTTGGTAGAGCTTTTAGATTTCCTATAGTGTCACAGTAACCTAAGCTTTTTCAAGATTTCAAGAAATTTACAGATGGGAGAAAAAACACCCTAGACATTTCAGTACCTAGAAACAAAGTGCTCTCTTATAGTCACAATGCTATATTCAAAAACACGAAATAGAACATTGCCATCTGCAAGAAACACAGACGCAGTCACAGAACTAACGTAGGTCTGAAGAATGAATAACTGTTAGCGATTAAAGTTAAAAGTAGTAAAGCTTGCAAGAATCACATTTTGTAAGCTCTGCTTACATTAACACAGTTTTCTACCCTTGCTTTGGTTATCCAAAAAAAAAAAAAAAGATTGGGGGAAACCAAACATAAAAGTGTTTCAAGAACAAATATCCTTTGAACTCTTAAAAAATTATTTTGCAATCCTTTCAGGTGATATAATAACTGAAAACTTTATCTTTAATCAACATATAAACACATTTATTGCCAGAATTCCAGATGAGCTACAGATTGAAAAATATAGGAGGGAAATATTGCTAAACTCCTTTTAATGTGACAGGGAGATACAGGGCATTTTCCGTATGAAAAATGACTCAAGTGTTGCTTTGTAGATTATATGATGACATTCTTCAACTAGCCAACTAATGATCATAGCCCATAGAACAGTGAAATTAGCAGACTGCCTATTTACTTCAGAGAAAAACACAGAAGGCAAATTTTCCTTCCTGCCAGAGTCTATGCGTCTCCTCATTTCCTCAGCAGCTGGCTGCAAGGATGCAAAATTAGAGGTGCAAGAAGGCTTATACTTTCTAATGAGTAATCCACCCAGGAAAGTAAACACAACAGCCAGCAGTAGGTTTGGCTCCAAGAGAGACCGTGGCAGGGATGCTTACTTACACGGTTGTTTACAATGATCTCTAACTACCGCAGGCAGGGTGCACTTGCGGGCACAGGGAGGAGATACCCCAGAGGTGGCTTGCCTGTCTCCGGTAAGCCCAAGTGCTAAGCTATCTCTACTCATAACTAACGTTATCTCTGGCCATAAATAAAGAAGTGCACGTTTCTATCACGGTGAGGAAAGTGGGTGCGATCATTCGAGGGAACGGAGGTAGGCAGCTTTTACTTGGCTGTGTCAATCTGCTGGAAAATGACTCTTCTATCCTTCGTTCTCATCAGGGCCAATCTGGGATGCCTGAAGCGCTGCACCAGCACCGCTCACGCGCTGCACGCAGCCCCCGAGCTGCTCCTCGCCGGGGGAGAGCCGACTAACGTGAGGCTTCCTCGCATCCCCCACGGGGCCAGAGCAGCCTCCACAAACCAGATTTTCCAGTTACGCGGATCCCGGGCGATTTCCATGAGCAAGCTCGCTCAGCTCCTGGAGCCTCTGCTCCGGCGCGCGCTGACGCGCGCACACAACAAACGCGCACACTTCGACCCCGCCGCCAACTAACCCTAGTGGTAGAGGTCGCCCTCCTTCCCTTGCGTGCCCCCCTGTCCATGGCGCGGGGGGGAGGGGGGCTGGCAAGCTCACCCACTCTCTGCAACTAGCGACTGGGGAGGAGGCCAGCCTGATTACAGTGCTCCCTGTAATCAGGGAACTGCCCTTCTCCCGGACAGAAGCGCGGGGCGCCTGCCTTCCTACCTGTGACCCTCAGACCTGCACCGCCAACGCTCGGCCCACCCCGCCCTGGCGCCCAAGCAGCCCTGCTAGTGCCCGGATTCCGGAACACCGCCCCCTGCCCACGGCCGACTCCCGAGAGAGTGCAGCCCAGGCCACCCACGAAAGTGGCAGCTTTTGCCAGGCAATGCCACCTAACACAACCCGGGCCAAAGGCTCCAAGTCCGATGGTCGCGATGGGGACATCGCGGGCGCTGGGAGGGGAAGCTCCACGGGGCCAAACCCGGGGCTAGACTTGGGCAAATGCATCCCCCGGGGATTTTCCAGGCAGGCGTCCAGGGAGGACCTCACCGGGCTCTGCGACCCGCAGGCCCTTCCGCCTGGAGCCCGGGTCCGCACCTGGTCCCCGTGCGTTCTCCAGCCCGCTCCCGACCTCTGGCCGCAGGCGCCCCCCCCCACCCCGTCCGCTGCCAGCCCGCCAGGGGCAGGGCACTGGGCTGAGAAGGGGGAGAAAGGCATGGCAGAAACTGTGCCTAGCCCCCAGTGTGTGAAAGTGGGAGGCCACCGGGTCCCCCCCGCCTCCTACCCCGCACCCGTCTGCCAGCCGCCAAAAGGCTCCAGGGCTGGAGAACCCTGGAACCCGAGCCAAAGGCGCCCGTCCACCGCCCGGCGGCTTTCCTGCCCTTCCCGCCCCTCATCGCCACCCGATGAGTTGTGTGTGTGTGTGTGTGTGTGTGTGTGTGTGTGTGTGTGTGTGACGGCGAGGGTGCGAGTGGGAGGGTGAGTGTGCGGGGAGCCCGCACCCCCTCGGTTGCCCGCCCCGCGTCTCGCGGACGCCGCCGGCCGAGCCCGGCCGGAAAGACCACTCTGGGCAAGAGTGCGAAGCAGCAATTACCTGGGGTGGCCGCCGGTCCCGGAGAGCTTCCCATCCGTCGCTCAACAACCTGCAGCCCGGCGCAGCTCCCACATTCCAGCCATGGAGCCCAGAGCAAGCGACGGTCCGCTGGCGGCGGGGGCCGCCCCACCGCCGGCGGCCACGGAGGAGCAGCGGCGCGCAGCGCAGGGGCGCCCGAGGGTGGGAGCCGGGGGGGAAACCCCACCAAAAGTCTCTTCCTCTTCGGCGGCTGCACAGCCGCGGAGCGGAGGGGAGCGAAAAGATCCACAGGCCGGCCGTCCTGGACGTTTCCTGGCTTTCCGCACCTCCGGGGGCCCCGAGCGGTGGCCAGAGAGAGGCGGGTTCAAACGCCTCTCCGAGTCCGCACTTGCACAACTTCGGAGTCGGGCTCGGGCTCCGGCAGCGGCCCGGGAAGCCCGGCGGCGGCGGCGATTAACATGCGGCAGTCATCGCTGAGCTGGCTTCCCCTCCTCCGGCTGCCGCCGCCGCTGCCGCTGCCGCTGATGCTGCTGACGGAGAAACGCTGCTGAAGAGACCAAAATTCTGCCACCATCCCCCCAGCTGATCTTTAGATCCAGTCCCCCCCTCCCCACCCCACCCCCTTCGCTTTCTTTTTCTTCTTCTTCCTCCTCGTCCTCCCTCGTCTGCCGGCGAGCCGGGGAAACGAACTGGGCAGGCGGGATCTCGAGGGCCAGGGCTGGCGGCCGCTTCGCTAACGCAGCCTCCTCCGCCTCCTGCCGAGCTTCTCTCCACCCCGACGGACGGGCTCCTCGCGCGCGGGGCAGCTGCGCCGAGAGCCACCGCAAGGGCCACGGAAACTCCTTCCCCGGAGCACGGCGGGGGCGCGCGGGCGCAGCGGGCTCCGCTCCGCCGAGGGCTGCGTGCCCGGGAGCGCCGGTCCCCGCCGCCGGAGGGGGCCTTCTCAGCTGGCCGCTGGCGCCGGGCAGCTGCGGGCATGCGGGTGCTTCATCGCGCGGCCCCGGGCTCCGCGCCGCCGCCGCCGCCGCCGCCGCCGCCGCCTCTGCCGCCTCTGTTCTTTCTCTTCTTTGACTCCCCGAGAGCGAGCGAGGCTCGGGCGCTCTCCAGACACGCACACTCACACACGCGCGCACGCGAGCGAGCTTCTGCCAAGGCAAACCGTGCAAGCCGCGCGCGCGCGCACACACACACACGCACGGAGAGAGGACGGAGGCAAAAAGAGAAGAAAGAAAGAGAGGGGAGGGGGCGAGTCACAGGGAGCAGCAGCTGCTGCCGCCCGAGCGAAGCCTGGGAGCAGTCCGGGGAAAGCCGGCGGCGGCGGCAGCGCCCACCCGGAACAGCGACAGCATCTGCATCCCCGCTCCTGGGAACGCGAGCGCGGGGTGCGAGGGAGCCGGCGAAGGGGCGCCGCGCCGAGAGGCGGTCAGAGCGCGGGCGCGCCGGGGCCGGGCAGCCAGCGCGCAGCGGACGCAGCCGGGGCCCGAGCGCAGGCCGGAATGAGTCGCGGGCGGGCAGGCTAGCGACCAGAGAGAGTGGCGAAGGCCGGGGAGGGGGGCTCCGGCCGAGGGAGGGGGGCGGTCGGAAAAACCTGGATCTGGAGTGTGTGCGGACTCCGCGGTGCTGGCTCCACCTAGCAGCTCCGCAAACGGTTGGAGGTGGAAATGGGAGAGCAGCTCCAAGAGGCTTCCCTTTCAGGGTTTGTCAAACAAAGGGTACCTCTCCTAGCGGCGGAGAGAAATCATTCTCTCTCTCTCTCTCTCTCTCTCTCTCTCTCTCTCTCTCTCTCTCTCTCTCTCTCTCTCTCTCTCTGTCTCTCTCTCCCTCCTCCCCTCACTCCCCTCAACCTCTCCCTCTCTCCCTCTTCCTAGCTCTCCCTCTCCCTCTTCCTCTCTCTCTCTTCCTCTCTCTTCTCTCTTCCACCTCTCTCCACTTTCCCTCTCTTTCTCTCTCTCTCTTCTCTCTCTCTCTCTCTCTCTAACCTGCCTTCCCCCCCCCCATCTTTCCTTTCTCTTCTCTCTTTACCCATCTCTCCTCCCTGGACCCCTCTCTAGTGTCTCCACTTTACTCTCTCCTCCTGTTGGCCCACTTCACTCTAAGTGAGCAAAGGATGTCCAATTGAAAGTCTTAACAATATTCCTCCTTTTTCTTCTTCCTTTTTTTCCCCAGGAGCAGATTCTTGTGTATTTTGCAGGTTCAGGCTTCCAGAGCATTTCCTACCTTTGATCCATTTTATGTTCCCTCAAACTTACTTCCACGTGAGAGTTCTTTGTGGAGTTGAAATCATCCGTTTCTGATAATCGCGCATGGGTAATCAGTGATTTTATTTCACAGAATCAATAAAAATTTATGACTATAGGTGTATGTCGATTGGAAAGCAATGCTTTCTAAAAGAGAAAATAAGCTCAAGTTAGCTGAATGACCTTGGTCAATTACTGAACCTCTGTGCCTTCTTTGCAAATGAAAAGGTTAAGTAGATACTTTATAAGGCTTTTTCCTGATCTAAACTGCCATAATTTTAAACGAGTAAGGAAGGTAATATTTTCTACATCAGTAAACTAAAGCGCATTCCAAAAGTCAAGCCCTGATGGAGTGTGTGTGTGTGTGTGTGTGTGTGGTGTGCACTCAAAACCATCTGTCTTAAGAGGGCTCAAGAGGCAAAAACCTACCTCAGCACATCTAATAAAGCAAAAATTAGAATTTTCAAAATTATATTTAATACAAATGAAGTCTCCCTCATTCTTCAAATCATCATTCCAATGATAAGTTCTTCAAGAAGCTTTTTATCACCAAAAACCAATCAGTAAATCACTTCCATCATACTTCCATACTGCTCTTATGACATCTATAATAATTTGTTGTTTCATTTTGTTAATTCCTCGCTTGTCTCTATGTCTCCTTGGATTGTGGAATCTTTCAATGCAAATTTCAAGTTTTAATTCTCCAAACAACCAGATATTGCTCTGTAAGACACCATACACTTGGCAGTGAGTTTTTCTTCGATAGAGCCTAGTGAGTGTAACTCCTGTGAGATCTCAGCAAGCTAATCTACATAAGCCCACATTACTTTACCTGAGTTGTTCTAATATGGGATGTCCATGAACTCCCTTGGAAACTTAAAATATGAAATGGTTATCTGGAATTATTTTCTACTTTAAAAATTTTGTAAAGGATAACCACTAGTCAATTATTAAAAGGTGGAAAACTGGAAACTATTTAACTCATCGAAAAAAAGTGTAATGGTAACATTTATAAATGTAGTAAACTAGAACTTCAAAATATTGGTTCAAAGGTGTTATGTGGGTCCTGGAACAATGAGAGCAAAGTGATTAAATACTAGGTTGCTACCCCAAAAGTCACTGGTCCAAATCCATCAACTGTGCTCTCATAAAGATGTACTGCCTTGTAAACTCTCTGGGACAGTTCTACTCTGTCCTAAAGGTTTAATATGACTTGGAATCTTTTGGACCCCAATGATTTGATATAGCTATTAATGTTATCCATTCTAGTAGCAGAAATACAAATAAGCGCTTTCTGTAGACGAACTTTGTGTATCAATTTGACCATGACATGAAAATTCTGGAATTATGCTGAAGAAAGCAATTCCAAATCAGAAGTAATGTACCATTATTTATCAAAATATAAAACACATTAACTGAAAACTAAGCATTTTTCAGTTAAGTAAATAACTGAAAGTGTTCACCAGAGAGCAATTGGCCAAAAGAGTAAATTGACAAAGAGAATAAGGAGGACAGGCCCTGGACTTAGAGAACAGCAGCTTGTGGCTGGTAACCCACAGTTACCACAGGGCCTGATGCCACAGTATCCTGACAATGCTTGCTCTGTGGGAGTCCCCTGTAGGAGCTGCTGTGTGGATTCATTTGGTTGAGGGTTGTCCTCTTCTTTCCAAGCGTGACATCCTCCTGGTACTAAGCCTTCTTTATCAATGTCACTTAATACAATAAGTCAAGTAAATAGGGGTTTAAGCTGTTTTTCTGTAGTGAACAAATTCACATCTTAACTTCTTTTTTTTTTTAATTTTTTTTTTACGCATCACTGCACAGCGTTTGCTCCTGGGAGCTGGAATTGAACCTCCAACCCAGTGGGCTGCAGTCCCGCTCACAACCACTACGCCACCAGGGCTCAGCCACATCCTAACTTTTAAGGAATATTTTGTCTCTATTTCTTCCAAGACAGACTTCCTTATTCTCCTGGAAATTCGATGAAAATTCAATATTCTCCATGAACACCTAAATTTATATGCATTAATTGTTCTTTAAGCATTCCTTATTCATTTTCCAGCTTTCTCATTGGTGGCAACTGAAAATACCATGGTTGAGGAAAGCACACTTTGTCTTTTGTCTTTACTCTTTACCACTTTAAGACCTTTTGCAGGAGATTTCTTGACTGCTGCTTCCATGTACATTGGTCGTGAATTTTGCTAAAAAGAAAATAAATCCTCAACAATTCAATGTTTTCTCCATTTATCATGACGTAACTTATTTGCCCAGTTGGGATGATGTTTGTTTTCTTTATGTTAAAGTTTGATACATATGGAAGGCTGCGGTTTGTAATCTTCATCAGAAAATATTTCAAGTTTTCTTTACTTTCAGAAAGCAAAGGTTGATGTCATCAGGTTGTTAATGTACCTTGCTCCACTCGTGAGGCTGTATTCTTCTCCATACGTAGACCACCGTTTTAGATTATATGCTCAGCTACTAGTTAAAGGAGAGGAAAGGAAAGAAAAATTAAAAAAAAATCCACTGTGATTGAGTCAATTCCAAATCTTAGCGACCTTATATGCAGTTTGAGACATCTAGTTGGAGAACAAGTCGCTGGTGAGTCTAACCCACAGTTACCAGAGTGAAGAGAACTTCTTTCTCCCTGAGAAATGCAATGGGTTTGACTTGTCAACCCATTGACTATTAGTAACCTGAACCTAACCCACAACATCATCAGAGATCCTTTTAAAAAGGAAGAGATGAGGTCAACAGTGTCTACAATTTAACAAAATACACAGGTAGCAATTCTTGCAGCAGCTACATTGAAACGTAGTGTTTCCAAATAATTTTTAACCCGATAGACATATTTTTATATGATTCAAAATATGAAGTATCCAACTCCATTGCCAAGAAATCCTTAGCTTTTGCCAATATTTTTTAAAGGTGAACCTTCCGAAAAACAAAAGAAGAACAGTAGCTACTTAAGCTGCTGTGTGCACCACGTGGTACTACTTGGGTCCCTGGTTTGGAGGTTTGGAATGTTTGAAGTCAATTTTTCACATACTATCCCAGTGAATTGGCCCAATACAAATTGAGTGCATCTCTTCTATCTCCCTGAGTACCCTCATGGGGCAGTAGAATAATCCTTGAACTCTAACCAAAAGGTTAAGCTGTTCAAACTCACCAGAGGCCTCACAGGAGAAAAATGAAGCAGTCTGTTTCCATAAAGATGGATCGCCTCAGAAACCCTACGGAACAGTTCTACTCTGCCCTAGAAGGACACTATGAAAGGAATTGACTCAAAGGCAATGGGCTTGTGATTGGAGCTCTATCTCCTAGTTTGCAGGCAGCATCTGGGATCCTAAAAGCGTGCAAACAGTCATCTAAAACAAAACAAATGGCCTTCTAAAACACAATGACTGGCCTTCATTCACCAGAAGCAACAGATGGAGAAGAAGAGTTAGGAATAATAGGATAATGGAGAATGTGTGACTAATTACATCCATAAACAATTGCTCATTTGCCATTAGACTAGAACTAGATGATTTCTGGCCATTGCTACACCTCTTCATCAAATATTTCACAGAGTAATACTGATCAAAAGAAGGGAAATTCAGAAATTAATTCCAAATTTTAATGGACTCTAAACTTCCTGGAAAAATGAAAGTTGGATGAACCTTTGACACAGTTGCTCTAAAATCATCTTTAAATCTAAAACCAAAACATTCCTTGAAATCATCTTAAAATTAAACTATATGATGATGGGGAAAGACATCAACATACATATAAGGTTAGTGTTAGGACAGCAGATGGGTATTGGCCTCCACTCAACTACCTCCTCAGTGCAAGAACCTTTTGTTCTACTAAATTTTAGGCCCATGATGCTCACCTTCCCGACACGATCACTGAAGACAAATGTGTGCATAAGCAAAGGTGATGAAGAAAGCTGATGGTGCCTGCCTATCAAAAGATGTAGCATCTGGAGTCACAAAAGCCTTGAAAGTAAAGAAGCAGCCATTTAGTTCATAAGCAACAAAGTCCTTTTGAAAGAAGAACACCACTTTTGGGAGCTTGAGGTGTCGAGCAGATCCGGTATCAGGCATCAAGAACTAAAAATTATATCATTATAAAGGAGGGTATATATTATTACAGATTGGGGAGCCAAAGCTCATCAGTAGGTGATGCGACATCCCCTTACAGAGGGGTTGTAGTAAGGAAATGAGCCAGTTGAGTTACGATGCTGTAGCAATGAAATTTGTAACTTTCCTTCAGTTCTCAAATGCTTCCTGTCACCCACTATCATGATCCCACGTCTACCTGACAATCCAGCTAGACCAGAGAATTAGGATAGATGATCTTTTCAGAACTAGTGGTGGGAGTGGTGATACCAGGAGGGTGGGGGAATGGTGGAAGACAAAGGGGAAACGAATTTCAGAGATCTACATATAACCTCCTCTCTGGGGTATGGACAACAGGGAAATGAGTGAAGGCACACATCGGATAGTGTATTATATGAAAAAGTTAATAAAATTTGTAAATTATTAAGGGTTCATAGGCGAGGGGGAGTGGGGAGGGAGGAGAAACATGGGGAGCTGGTACTGGGGGGCCTAATTGGAGGGAGGATGTTTTCAGAGTGTTGATGACAACAAGTGTGCAAATGTGGTCTGTGTATAATTAATGTATGTATTGATCGTGATGGGAGTTGTATGAGCACCCAATAAAATGATTTATTTTAAAAAAAGGAGGGGGAAAGAGGAGCTTATACCAAGGGCTCAAGTAGAAAATATTTGGAAATGAAGATGGCAACATGTGTACAAATATGCTTGATACAAATAATGTATGGAATGTTATAAGATCTATAAGAGCCCCCCCAAAATCATTGAAAAAACATGACAATAATTTACTTGTCTAATAAAATTACTCTGCCTTGTACATTATGCTTTTTAAAGATCTATCGATATGGAATTCATTTGCCAATGACAAGGAAAAAGACTAGGTTAGAACCTTAGGAGGCAGTGAGCCTATGGTAATGAGGAGAAACAACTTAGAAAAGGAGTAGGACAATGTTGGCAGACCTTGTAGAATGTAAGAAGTATCATCAGGTAACATTTAGAAACTTTAACTGGTGCGTGCTTGTCTGTATACAGTCCCAACAACAAGAACAAAGTAAAATTTAGAAGAAAAAAAATGATACAACCATACCATATTTGCTAGTATTCATGTTGGCTTTAAGCAACAAAAACAGAAAATTGCAATAAAATTAAAATTTATTTCTTTTTCAAGTGAAAATCCAGAGGTAGGTGGTCTGGGCAGGTGTGTCTCTCCCAGGCATCCAAATAAGCAATTTATGTCTTCTTGGCTTTAATCCAGAATGGCACTTTTTATCTACTCATGCATCCATTCTTAAGTCTATGTTTCAGTAAAGAAGAAAAGGAGGGTGAAAAGGGGGTAGCCATAATCTCTAAGGATATTTTCATAAGATTGCCCCCACTACAGTTGTTTGCATTCTGTTCTCAGATGTGATGACAACACCTAGCAGCAATGTTAACTATAAAAAGATAGACAATTACTTGCAGTTGCATATCCAATTTAAAATCACAGGTTCTATCATTATATATCTACTCTTCAGTCAGTGGCTTAAAAAATGTGTACTGTCCTAGGTTGATCTTTGTGCATATTATGTTTTCAGTGGTCAAATAAATGGCCAAAGCAGGCATTAGAAAGTACCAACTTTGAAATGACTCTCTACTTCAACCAGATATAAACTTTCACAGAAGTTCACAGCTATTTGATTAAATATAGGCAGATAGTTGCTCTCTTGAATGTGTTTCCTTAGGCTGCTAGTTGACAAAAGGTTGATTCTACCTTATAGAGACCCTACAAGAGAATGAAACACTGACCATATTCTGTAGTATCTTTAAAATCATTGCTATCATTGAACTTTATCGTTGCAGTCACTGTTTCAATCCACCTCATTAAAGGTTGTCTTCTTTTTGACCGACCTACTTTTTCAAACACGATGTCCTTCTCCATTGAACGTGTCCCTTCTAATGACATGTACAAATTATGGGAGAAGCAGCCTTGCCATACTGGCTTCACTTATTCCAAGGCAGACTTGTATATTTCTTTGCACAGTCCATAATAGATTCAATATTTTCTTCAACCCTACACATTGAGTGTATCCCTTATTCCTTTGTCTTATTCACTGTCCAGATTTGAAATGCATGAAGCAATTAAAAACATCACATCTCTGGTCAGGAGTGCCTTATTGAAATAGGTATCTTTTCTATTAACACGCTGCAGGAGTCTTTTGCAGAAGATTTGTGCAATTATTAAGCTCTGTTGTTGTTGCTGGGTGCCATCAAGTTAGCTGCAACCCACAGTGAGCCAGTGCACAGTAGATGCAAACACTGCACTGTCCTGTGCCACCCTCACTGTAGTCCTTAGGCCCCAGCCCATGGATGCAGTTACTGCGTCAATGCATCTCCAGGAGGGCCTTGCTCGTGTTCACGCTCCTTTCACTTCACCCAACATGATGTCTTTCTACGGGTCTGGTCTCTCCCGACAATATGTCTAAAGGATGTAAGACAGAGTTTTGCCTTCTTTGCCTTGAAGGACCCCTCTGGCAGTGTGTCTTCAGATACAGATCATTTTGTCCTTTTAATAGCCCATGATATTTGCAATATTCTTCTACAGCACCACAATTCAAATGCATGAATGCTTCTTCAGTCTTCTTCATTCAACATTCAACCCCCCATGCATATCGTACAATGGAGAATGCCATAGCTTGGGTCAAGTGCACTTTAGTCCTCAAAGTGATATCCTTGCTCTTCAAGCTCTAAAGCGGTCTTGTGTAAAAGCTTTAACCTAATGCAATACATACTTGGAACTCTTGACTGCTCCTTCCATGAGCATTGATTGTGGATACAAGCAAGACAAACTCCTTGACACTTTAACCTTTTCTCCATTTATCATGATGTCACCCATATTCTAATTGTGAGGATTTTAGTCTTCCTTTCTGAGCTGTAATCCACACTGATAGCTACAAACCTTGATCTTCATCAGGAAATGTTTCAATTGCTCAGGTTCAGCAAACAAAGTCTGTCATCTGCATATCAGAGGCTTTTTAATAAGCCTTCTTCCAATCTTGATGCCATACTCTTCTTTATATAATCCAGCTCCTCTGATAATTTGCTCACCATATTGATTGAACAATACAACCCTGATGCACACTTTTCCTGATTTTAAAGTAACACAGTATCTTCTTGTTCTGTTTATACAATTGCCTCTTAATCCATGTACAAATTCTAGATAAGCTCAATGAACTGTTCTGGGATTTCATTCTTCCCAGTTTATCCATAGTTTATTATGATCTACCCAGTAAAATGTCTTTGCAGATTCAATGAAATACAAATAGACATCTTTCTGGTATTTTCTGCTTTCAGCCAAGATTCATCTGACATCAGCAGAAATATCCCTTGTTATACTTGCTCTTCTGAACCTGGCCTAAATTTCTAGCAGTTACCTATCAAAGTACTGCCCAAGCATTGTTGCATGATGTGAAGCAAAATTTTACTTACATGCAATGCCAATGATATCATTCTACAGTTTGAACATTCTGTTGGGTAGCCTTTCTTTGGAATGGACACAATATGGATCTCCTCCAGTCAGTTGGCAAGTTACTGTGGTCCAAATTTCCTGGCATGGAGGAGTGAATGCTTCCAGTACTTGAGCTTTCTGAAACAGTTCAATGACTCCATCAATTCCTAGAGCCTTGATGTTGGCTAATATCATAATAGATAATGTTAAGCATAACTTGGAAGCAATGCATTACATGCTATCAGTCAGAAATACTCAGAGAAAACAAATGCTAATACACCTTATCATAATCTCACAAATACATGCACACGTGCCTGGCAGCGACTGTAGGACTGCCAAAGCAGAACAAGGAGCAGCCCCCCAGGCCCCCATCACAATCCTTGCTACCATATTTTAGATCTTACTATTTAGTTCACATCTGTAAAACAGGCAGAAAATCAGAGCATCCCAGTTCCTAGTACACCATGACATGGGTAACAGTCTAAGAGGTTCTAGAATCCCTAGAATGATGACTCAAATAAAGCATATTATTTATCACTAAAGCACAAACAACTGTCATCAAATTAATTCAAAGTCATGTCAACAACATAGGAAAGGATAGCACTGTCCTGTGGATTTTTAAGACTAAATCTCAATGGGATCAGAAATTCACATATTTAATCCATGGAGTGACTGGTGGTTTTGAACAGCTGGCCTTGTTAACCTAGTCACTACAGGGATCACGAGGCAACCTTGGGATATCTTAATGCTAAGAATCATATAGTTACCTTATTAATATCCTGAAATAAACCCAAAGGACCATTTAAGAGTTGTAAAATCTCACTCAGATTGTAGAAACCTGCTAATTGGGAATAATTCTTTAGTTTCTTCCTTCAAGTAATTTGCCTTTCTTTATGCACTTCTTTTATGTAAATGTAAAAGATGATCTATGTATTCTATAATATTAATGATCAATAAGCTTAGAGTTCACTTAAAACTCCTTAACATAATCTCACAAATATTTGTGCATGTGCCTGTTAGTTAGTTATTGGAGGACTTTGAAAGCAAAACAAGCACCAACCCCCCAACCCTCCATCAAAATCCTGGCTACCATGTTTTAGATCCTACAATTAAATTAACTTTTATAAATTCAAATTAGATTCAACACAGAATAATTAGAGCCTCTTACCATAAATGTTAGTGAAAGAAGTCTAGCTCTTGAAGAAATATTCAGATCGTTCAAGAACACAGTTTCTTAAAAGCATTGCTTCACAGAATCTGGATTTTAGACTCTAGAAATATGCAAATATCCAGAAACCCAGCATTTTCCTCCTCAGGCTCTCTCCTTTTATAAGGATATTTGTACTTGATTTCTACTGATGGAAATATCCTGATGAATAGTGACAGTCAATGGTGATTATCATGACCTAGGAAGAAAGTAAATCTAACTTTTGGAAATGCTACCACTCCTCTGGGTTTTTCTTCCCAGTTCCATTTCTTTAAGACAATTGCTGCTGAAGCATAGTGTTGAGTCAATTCTGAATACTAGATGATCTTACATACCAATATTCAATGACTGATTCCTAATTAATCACCTTCCCTAAGACTAATTTCAATACATCTGCTAGAGAAGATATATGTATGAAGTGGACTTGCTCTTGTTATATTGTTCTGTACCCTTAGCCATGATTGATTGGTGAATCAGAAACTTCTCCAGAATTAATATATATGTTTCATCTATAATGATGTTGGTTGGGGGGGAGGGACAAAGCAGCTGTTCATGGCTACATGGCTTAATGTAATATATTCCTGAATGTTGCAATCAGATAGACAACAACACACATACATATGAATCTTATTGGAAATTTCTTTTTCATTTGCATCTATAGCAATACTCCAAAATAGATGTACACAAGGGAAAAATTCTACATGAACATGTATCTATAATGTTCGCCTATTGTCTGTGTCATACCGATATGTAGAAATTAGGTTCTTCTTCAGAATGCCTGCTGAGTTTCCCTGAAAAGTAAACTCCTAGAAGGCACAATGCATTCTGGGAATTGTAACCACATTTTCTGTTCTATTTCTACTTAGAATATTTTCTCTTTTCTGGCATCTGCTTCCATCATACACTTTGCTTTATTTCTTATATAAAAATTAATAGTGGTAGAAAAAATAAATGGCTACTACCTACTTGTAAATATAATACCTAGACACATAGTAGGTATTTAATAAATGCTTAATGAAATAATTGAATACAAATGCCATGTAATATGTATTATATAAAATGTATAGTCTATTAAAATATATAATTAATATAATTCGCAATCTGTTGATACTATAACAGAAGGTTTATATGTAAATCAGTGATATTACATTCATATAAGCCACCTTAACTAGAAGTGGTTGAACTTTTCAAAGTATACTTTGAAGTAACCATAAGATGTTGTTACTCCTCACACCTAGCAAATGTTAATATATTTGTATATGTAATTATTTGATCAATTCTGAATACATATATTAGAGTCTAAATGTATGTATTTAGATTCAGTCACACACACACAAAAACAATCACTGTCATCAAAGGGTTTATCAAGCCAGGAGACATTACATTTTTTTAGTTAAAAAAGGGTGACAATTCACTACCTTCAAGTCACTTCTTGAGGGACCTCATAGGATAGAGTAGAATGGCTCCATGGGGGCTTTGAGAATGCAAACTTCACTATTGCTGACAGCCTTGTTTTCCCCTGTGGAGAGGCTGGTGGGTTGAACCTGCTGCTCTTAACAGTCAGCGAGGAGTTAGCTGCTTAACCCACTGTGCCACCTGGGGTCCAAAAAAGATGACTGAATTTTCCCCCCAGTGGTTCTGGTTTCCACTGTAAGTCCTTTAATGCAATGCATTCTACCTTCTATGTGCAAGACCTTTTTTTAAGCATTATTCTAGTAAACCCTTCCAGGAACTAGCAACATGGTTATAACCCCCAATTTATTAATAATGGTACTAATAGTCAGTAGATATTGTAACTTTATTACAGTTAAATAGCCAGTAGAGTGACATTGTTTGGGCATATCTACCTTATTAATGTTTTTTTTCTGAATTGGTAAAAATCAGTTTTTAGAATAAAAGCCCCGTCATCCCCTGGCCCAAGTGAAGCTGAGTGGCTCAAAGAAGAGAAGGAATACATTCCTTGTTAAAGAAGAATTCAGGAAATCAGAATTGGGGTTTAATCAAACATTCTTCCTCTTCATTGTCTTTCTGTAGTAGAGTGGAAAAACCATGTGAAAATTACCAAGCTGTGTTGTGACCCTATTTTTCCTGCCATATTAATTTGAAAATTACAGAGAATTCTCTATTGATGAGAGACAAACTACAATATCACAAGTCAAACTGCCTTTTATTTTTATTTATTTCTTTTTTGGGCATCACTGCCCTCAGATGGTGGGAGTAGGAGGCCCAGCCTTTGCTCCGTGGAACTGGAATCGAACCTCCATCCCAGTGGGCCACAGTCCCGCGCACAACCACTATGCCACCAGGGCTCAGCCCCAAACTGCCTTTTAATAACCTAGCAAAAATATATACATACAATCTACAGCTAGAGAAATGAAACATGCCCAGAGTGGACTGGAGATGAAATACAGAGCGATATTTGGGGTAGCTTTCAGGAAAAAATAACTTTGATTTCTCTCTTGACATCTAGCGGCATTCATGTATTGCGTTTCTGTAAAGGAGTCCTTGCAGTGTTTTAGTATATTTTTCTCTTAAGAACCCAGAATTATTTTAAAGTAATTACCTGTAGCTTTTATGTGACCATTTCTTTCTTCCAACTTCTGGGAGCAGCATACATCTTTTGGGGGCCTCCTCTTGTTGTGGGGGTTATGATTTGCCAATGTGGTTTGGGGCCCACATAGGTAACTCAGACCAATTCAAATATTGTAACCACCTCGAAACCCCAAATTCAGCGCCATGACTATTACAGGAGCAGTACGGGAGAGGGTGGATGTGCCTCAGAGAGTTTCTAATGCAGACAGCCACACATTTCTTCCACCAAGAGGCTAGTGGATTCAAATAATCTCTAAGCAAATTAGAGAGAAGCCACAGTTACGAGGAATCTAAGTGGCTCAATGGCAAAATTCCCAGATATCCACTGAGGGACCAAGTCTCCTTGTAACCCCGTCTTCTCCTCTCATTTGCTTATGGATGACTACATGACTTAAGGCAGGTTATTAAGGACCCTTTCCTGTGTTTGTATAAGCATGTATGTATGTAAGTGTCATGGACTGATAAAAGGAAAGACTGATCTATAGTGGAAGAAATAAGGCTTCTTCGAGACAAGAGGGCGAGACTTTGTCATGTATACTTTGGAGGTATTGTCAGGAGAGACCAGTCGGTGGAGAAGGAGTTCATGCTCAGTATAGTCGTAGGGAGGCAGCCAAGAAAAGGAAGGCACTCAGTGAGAGGGGTTTACTCAGCCGCTACATCCAAGGGTTCACGCAGACAGTTGTCGCGATGGCTCAGGACCAGGCAGGGTTTGGCCTGGTTGTTGTATGGAGATGCTGAAGGTTGAAGCCAATTTGATGGTACCTGATAATAAAAACAGCATTCCTTCATTGGGGACCTATGTAAGCAATCTTCAGCATTTTTCACGTTTCCCCTCATTGTTTACCCACTGATAGGAGTAAAATCACTTTCTCTGAGACAGTCTACATGCATCCCCAACACTTCTTGGCATGGATTTCCAGTAAGGTCCATTGAGCACTCTTGTAGAAAGAATGTGTTGATTTTTGGTGAATGTGCAATGATACTACATGACTGGAACAGATTGGTCTCCTCCCTCTCCCTTCAACAAGGAAAACTGGCCCAAGGTGAGGTGAGGCTTTCTCTGAAGGCAAAGTTTTTAAGATGTCCATGTAAGAGAAAGATACATGAATCATAAGCCTGAGGCAGGTCCATCACTTATTCGCTTGGGAGAACTGTTTAGATTACATGACCTGAGAATATCATACCTCAGTGTTGGTTTTTATCCGTATAGCAATGGTTTCACTGAATATTTATTCCTTGGTGACTGAGGTTCCTTCACTCAGCCTTATGGTCTCCAGGTCCATCCATGAAATTGTTGGCAACTTTAATTTATTTGCCATAGATGATATTTTATTTTTTTTGACTCAGTTTGAAAGATTTTCATTTTCTTTACTTTCAGATAGAATTGATACTATCATTCACTTTCATCACTAAGTGCTTCAAGTTGTCTTCATTTCCAGCCATAATGTTGTGCTATTTGCATGTCAGATTTTTAACAACTCTTTCTACAACTCTTAAGGAACGTTCTTCATCAAATCTAGCTTCTTGGATGAATTGTTTAAGATTACCTGAACACTTTCCTTCCTGTGGGTTGGTTCTGTTGTTGTTGTTGTTGTTTTGCAGGGCTATGATGACTTTAATGACTCAGTCATTTTTGCTTTCTGGCTTTCCTCCATAATATAATTAAAATTAAAAAAGAAAAATTAAAATTATATTTTACATCTGCATCGATATGAATATTAATACAGTACAGGATGAATGGATTTTTAAAGCCTCCACCCTTGTTCTTTTTAAAGATAAACTTTTGAAATTAAAATTTTCCCTGTGAGCCCTTATAACACAGACTTCATGTCCTGTCCAGTTACCACTAACCCTAATGGATAAACGGGTTCTGTTTCTCTCTTAGAGTATAAATTTCTTGAATATTTTATCCTGCTGAGTTCATTGACCTTTCTCCAGCAAGTAAAATAGTTCCTCTCATCTATTAATAACTAATAAATATTAATTAAATATTTGAATGGCCAAATATATTATTTTCATTTTCTATTTGAATTACTTTAATGCCATTTACTTTAACACACACTTTATATCTAGTTTCAGGTTTATAGAAAATTGCAGGAAAAAATGAAACATAATCCTCTTTTTATGCTATGTATTCAAGCCAACTCCTGTCATTGAGTTGTACATATTCACAGCAGCCCTGTGGGACAGAGTAGAAACAACTGTCCAGCGAGTTTTAAGATGGCAATTGCTAAAGCGAGTGGAAAAAATGGGTCTTTCTCCCACTGAGTGGCCTGTGGTTTCAAATTTCTGACCTGGTGATTTACTCCGATCCTCCAGCATAACCACAATGCCACCAAGTTCTTTGTCTAGTTAGACTGAAATCTAACATCTTACAATAAGGCAGTACATTTGTTAAATTTGATGAACCAAGATTGATACTGTTTTAGCTTGTCTTCTATTGTAGCATTTAAAACATTTTTGATTCCATCATGTATAATCCAATGACATTAGATCATATATAATACAATTATTGCCACTATTATTTCTAAATTTTCCTTAATAGAATTTTAGTGACGCCTCCCCCCACCCCAACAGGGAATTACTTCACTCATTTTTTTGTTGTGTTTGTTTTTCCTCTTCCACCACTGAAACTCATAAATTCACCTTGGTCTGTATACATTTGCCTATTTTATAGATTTCATATAAGTGGGATTATATAACTCCGTTTTGTGATTGACTGATTTCACTCAGCAAAAACTCAGGTTTATGCATGTTTTAATAGTGATTAGTATTTTATTTTGTTAATGGAAGAGTATTGCATGTGTACACCACATGCTATCTCTCTGTCTGTTGGTGGATGTTTGCCTTCTTTCCATCTTTAATTATTGTGACTGTAGTGCTTCAGTGAACTTGTTAAATATGAACCTGTCCTCTTTTCAATGCTTTAGGTTATATACCTACTATAGACTTACTGGAATGGATGACAATTCTCTGCCTAACCTTCTGCAGGCTCTCCAAATACTTTTCCCCAGTGGCTGTACCACATTTGAGTGCCACCAGGACTGGCTATGAGACCTCATTGCCTAACCAACTCTTGTTGTTTTCCATTTTTAAAAATCATACAGTCTTGATTTGAGTGCTGTAGTACATTTTTCTTAACTAAAACTATGATTTTAAGTTAGGGTGTGTGTGTGTGTGTGTGTGTGTGTGTGTAGGTGAGTGGCCTAATCTGGAATGTGAAGGCATTTCCACTTAAAAAAACAAGATTGCTTTTGCAATTGGAGGTCCATCCTCTGAAGTAACCACATAATTCCCACTTCACACAGGTTTGAGGACCATAAGCTTTTTGGTGAGTGATGCAGAAGAACTTTGTTCCTTTAGCCATCTGAGTACATACAACCAGAGAGTTGCATGCATTGCCAAGAAATGATCACAAATGTTATGAGATATTTTTCTGAACTTAAAAAATAAAAGCACACAATTTTTCTTAAATAATTAGAAGAAAAATGTTTCTAGTACCTTGAGATAAACAACAATATTGAACTATCTCCCGAATAACAAGAGAAATCAGGGAAAAACTCACTAAAATAATTTTACAGAACTAGGCTAGTGTTGTTGCCATATTACAGAGATTTGTTTTAATGAAACCATAAAAGTACTCCATGAAGACTAGTGGGTCTCAGGTGGTAGGATAGGAAAATGATTAAATTTGATTTGTATTTATAAGATATGGAGAGCTAAGACCTTCAATTTGATTAGAAAAGACTAATGTTAATATTACAGTAATATAAATGCTGCATATATTTTGAACTGAAAAAATCTTATACTTACACATTTCTTATGTAAGGTAAATGAGATCATTAAAACATTTAAGGGAGAAATACGGCAGGAAGCAATACTTCACCACAGTGTTTCATATACTTTATACTATACAGAACTACTAAATTTATGATCTATTCAGAAAATGTCATGGTATTTCTACTCCTTCAGAACTCCCTAATTCTTCTATCTTCAACAAACTTATGTTCTCCTCAGGACTTTACCCATTATCACTTTTTGGTTACATAGATTGCTCTCTATTAGATTTATTGAGAACTGTGTGTAATTTATTTTTGCACATATATTATCCAACATATTCATTGTAACAAAATAAAAAATGAATAAACTGGTAAATGTGAAAGAATTTAAAGATCATAAACAGTGGATTCTTCTCAAGGTGATTTTTATTGTATAAATTATTTTACATACCTTTATTTGAGGGTGAGTAAAAGAGTACTGCTCTAAAATATTAGAAATATTTGTTAAGCAATAATATCAAATTTGAAACTATTGTTTCTCTACATATTCTTAATATATGTCTATACATTTCTTAAGGGGTGGTTTTCATTTTTCTAACCATTCCCCAAAGAATGATGTGCTTTTCAATTTGCACCAAAGTGAAATGGCAATTTGGCTGTCATTGAAAATCTCTAATCATGTTCCCTTTCAATGTTTTTGCAACAAAACAACATTTGACACACTGTAGAAGAGATGAAGTATGGCTTTTCAATGAAATTCCTATAGGACATCCCTTGATACCACAGAGTAATGAGGAATGAGCAAGTGAATTGTCACGCTGGCTAAAATGACTAAGCATGCCTCTCCTGTCTTTTGGGTATGTTGGATAATACATGTGCAAAATAAATTGCATGAAGTTCTTTATAAATCTAGTAAAGAACCATATAGTTAACTAAATTGATCTAAAATAATAGAAGCCTTTATTAAGCAATAATAGCAAATTATTAAGCTATTGTTTCTCAACACATTCCTACCCAATTAGGTTTTCGGTTTTTCTAAAACATCTTCATAATAAGTTACCCTGATGGTTCTGTGTCCTCTGAGAAAACCTCTTAGGATTTTCTGTTTAGGATCCCCCCACTCTATAACCTTCTGAGTGGACTTCTTTGCCTTGAACTTACCTATAGATCAAATGCCCCTGGAAGCCCCTACTTGAATTTTGCCTTGCTTTCTGATTTTTTTTTTTTTTTGGTATTTGATAGTGTTTCAAAGGTACGCATAAAGGCTGAGCCCAGGTGGCGTAGTGGTTGTGCACGGGACTGCGGCCCACTGGGTTGGAGGTTCAAATCCAGCAGCAAGGCTGGGCCTCCTACTCCCACCACCAGAGGGCAGTGATGCCCCCCCCCAAAAAAAACAAACAAAGGTATGCATAAGATTTTCAGTAACTTCTTCCTCAGAAGTAGGAATATAGTCCTTCTTTGCTGTCTGTTCTTAGTCTGGAAGCTCCAGTCAACCTGTTCACTTTGGGGTACCCTGCTGGCATTTGAAATACCAATGCAGTAGATGACAGCATCATAGCAACACAAAAGCCACAACCATATGACACATTGACAGACAAGTTCAGTGTTCCCTTCTGTTCTGCATAGGGTTGAGATGAGTCGGAGCTGACTCAACGGCACATAAGCATGACGAAACAAATCCAAGACTTGTTTTCAGTTGAAATTTTTACATCAAGATGAGCTCATTAACTCTGATTTGCTTAAAATGCCCATGCAGTGATCAACTCTTTAAGTTAGCTGACTGTGAGGGTTAGAAATTCGGTTAACCCAATGTATTTGTGGGAAGGTAAGAGTGGAGCCCAAACCATCAGTCAGGTTACAGCCTGGTGACACCTCCTTGAGTGTGTAGCCTTTTGACCAGAACAACAAGCTCTCTCTTGCCTCTTCACCTTCAGCTGGATCCTACGTCTGGCGCATTGATCCTGCAACTGGCGGATTGAGCTCATGTTATATTGCCTGCCAGTAAGAGCCAGGAGCCATTACTGAATCCCTGACCTGGGTTCATTCAGCTCTGCATCTAGCAATGGCAGATCCCTGAGAAGGGAAGCCTCTAGTCGACATACGACCTACAAACATTAACAGGACTGGACTTAGATACTTCTACAACGGTTTAAACCATTTCTTGACACACTCTCTTTCTATATGCATACACATCCAAGCATTGTGGCTTTTGCTTTTCTAGAGAACCCAATCTAATACAATGATCACGTACAACACTATCTTAAAATAAAAACTGACAAGCTATGTAAGGAAACTTCAGTAGCCACGGCATCAATGGCATCAATTCTATAGACTTCTTTAAACAGTGCCAGGATTTCAGCCACTGTTTCTTCACTTATTGATGTTGATATTTTTTCTCCTGACTCATTCATTTTTTCAGCTGTGCAGGCCTTTATTTAGATGCTTGATCCATCTAAAATCTGTTGTCTCGTGTGGGACAGTATTCCTATAAACTTGTTGCAAACTTCAATGATTTGGAAAGATGCTCACTTAAGTTTTGCTAAAAATGTGATGTTTGCCCTACCCCTGACCTCAAAATTGTTTTTCCTGTGATGCAAAGGTTTGGGAGTTCTTGGGGGGTGGGGGGTGGGAAAAGATATGGAGATGGGTTTGCCCTCTCAGGAGATTAAGTGTATTATTTATTATTAAGAGAACTTCTCTGCAGCCATCCCCCAATCTCGGAGACAGGTTTAAACATGTTTTGTTTGAAATAAACTTTGTTTGAAAGGAACTCTTACAAGTTCCTTTCCCTAAATTAATTTATTTAGGGCAGGTGTTCCTCTCAAAGTTGCACCATATTACCTGAATTGCTTATATTGCATTCAACCATTGAAGAAATGAGTCTCTATCCCCTACAAACAGAAAAGGGGAAACCCATTAATTGTTGAATCTTTGTCTAAAAACAAAGCTATGTTGTTTGTTCATTAACTAAGTTCTTAACTCCTAATGGAAATGTCAGTGATTCTACCTACTAGCCTTGACTCAGGAGAAAATGAGGCAGTAGTCTGTTTCCTTCAACATTCACAGAACTGGAATTTCTATCAGATAGTTCATTTCTTACCTATAGGGTTGTTAATACCTGGAATTAATTTAATAGCAATAGACTTTTCCTATAAATTTGCCCGAGAGGTTGAGCTGCTAACCACAAGGTCAGCAGTTTGCAACCCCCCAATCTCTTTGCAGGATAAATATGAGATTTGCTACTTCTATAATGATTCACCATTGCGTCTGAGGATCCAATCTCAATTCTAACTACATAAACAGTCACCTCCCCCCTACCCAGCATACTTTTCCTTGGAGGACAGTACTGAAGCTGCAGTTTGGGGGAGAGGGCGATGGCTGACCAGAGCACAGAACAAATGAAGGGGGAGAAAAAGAGAGTAAAGAGCATCTTGGATCACTGAACTTTGAAGTCGATATCCACACTCAGAATAGTCAATGCACAGAGAGGCCCATATGGCCAGCCTCACTATGAAACACAGCATCCCTCACTGACCCAAGGCTCTACGGGAACAAAAAGGGAGAAGTAGGGTAGGGATTGTACTCTATCTGACCCCACTACACCAAGGCAAAACACAAAGTGTATGCAGCAGTGAAGGGGAGGAAGCAGAACATAGAGTTCCCGAGGGAATGTCAAGGATATACTTTAGCAAGACTGTGGCACCCCATTGGACTCAACTGGTGGACACTCCTGGAAGTCAATGAATAGCCCTTGAACTATTTATAGGCTATTATTTAATTATTATAATTTTTTACTTCTTTATATTTTTCTGGACATTGGCTTTTTTTGTTGCTGTCATCTTTTTATTTTTTTTCTTTGCTTCATCTTATGATGTCTTGGGTTTTTTTTGTACATATTATTACCTCTACAAATCTATCTACATAAGATAGGCTGAATGAACAGCCGGGAGGAGAAGACAATGGAACTGATGGCTCAGGGGAGACATGGGAGATGGGGAGGTGGTGGTAAGGAGGTGGTGTTGACTAACCCAGGGATAAGGGTACAACAAGTGATTCAAAATCAATGACAAGGTGGGTGTGAGAAGCCTGAAAACATTGTTCAAGAGTAATGTAACAGAGAAAATACTGAACCCAAAGGCTGAGCATGATGGGGGTCAAGAGGAAAAGAAAAGGAAATAGAGGAAAGAACTGGGGTATAAAGGGCATTTATAGAGGTCTAAATATAGGCATGTACATAGGTAAATATATTTATACAAGATGATGGGGGGAATAGATCTATGAGCATAAACTTATAGGGTGAGTATTAAGACAGCAGATGGGCATTGGACCTCCACCCTAGTACTTCCTCACTGCAAGAACACTTTGTTCTATTAAATTGGCATTCCATGATGCTCTCCTTCCCAACAAAATTATTGAAGATAAATGTGTGCTTAAACAAAAGTGGTGATGGAAGCTGACGATGCCAGTTATCAAAAGATATAGCATCTGGAGTCTTAAAGGCTTGAAAGTAAACAAGCGACTATCTAGCTCAGAAGCAACAAAGCCCACATGGAAGAAGCACAACAGCCTGTGTGACCATGAGGTGTCGAAGGGATCAGGTATCAGACATCAAAGAACTAAAAACTACATCATTAAAAACACCAAAGGCTTAAAAAAAAAAAGAAATGCCAAAGCCTGTGTCACATAGATGACGGGGCAATGCCAAGGAAATAGACCAAGAACAGAAGCCAAGACAAGGAGCTCATTAGACAAACAGAGGAGCACTGTCAAGACTATGAAGCAGAATCCAAGCTATTGCATGGCTGAAAGGTTACGACAGAGGTGCTCATACTTTTTCAGCATGTGGGCTACTTATAAAATGATCAAGTCAAAATGATCTACCAACTCCAAAAATGCAAAGCATACATTTATTTTTATTTATTACATTTACTCATAAATGCATCAGAAATTCTTTACATGTATAATGTATGCTTAAGTACCTTGCATAACTGAATAAGTCCATATTGCACAACACAATACAATGGACTACGTACATTTTTTGTCATTACCTGAGTTTACTCTGAGGACTTGCACTAAATGGTATGAGCCAGGGATGCATAGTCCAGGACCATAGCTGCTGACAACCAGTCTCAAGCACACTTCCAAATGATCATCAGTCATGTTGACACGGTACTTGGACTTAATGAGCTCCATGTGGGAAAAGGCTGACTCACATAAATAAGTAGAGTGGAATCATGCAGTCACGGAGATAGCATATTTCCTCATCCTTGGGTACTTACCCTCTGTGAGTAAGTTCCAGAACTGTTCATGCACTCTAAACTGCCACTGAATTCTAGCTTGTAGTGTCAAAATCTCCCACTCCATATTAAAGTGATATGTTTTTGTCTTCTTATTGGGTCCAGCTCCTCCACTCATTTTAATCGCCTTTCTTATGTTTAAGAGGAAAAACCCAAGGTCTAAAACTTGGGGATAACTTAGCTTGTCACTTTTGCTGCACTTGGCACCGTTGTTTGCAGCATGCACTTGACAACTAAGATTGCATCTGATAGGATGCCCTGTATATCAATTAAGTGATGGAATTGATAATAGGCTTATGTCTATTTTTTTTCCTGCCATGCGATCTACCCACACTACATTTGCGATCCACTAGTAGATTGTGATTGACGTTTACTGAGCACCAGGGTTAAGGAATAGAGACTGTCTTGGCTGCCTGCTGAGAAGAAGCACTACTGGGGACCAATGGCTCTATCCCTAATGTTTATTTAATTTGCCTTGTAATAACCTATAAACTACATAACTATGAGTTTTTTCATGACATCTGTGTGGCCATTGTAATTAATTATCTTACACAGAAGAATAGAGTACTATGGGAGGGACGGTTGGTGTCAGATAGGTAAAGAAATATAGAGCATGGAGACATGTCTAACCTCTGCTTGGAGACAATAGAAAAGCCGGAGAAAATATATCCCCATTCATGCTGTTTTCTCAATGTTAGCATAATAAATTTTCTTAAATGTGTTCCTACCATTTGCTTTTCAAGATTCCCTTTGTACCATCCCAGCATTTAAGACTTTTTTCACCATACATGTCCACAAGTATCTTCTGTTTGAACCCACTGCAGTTAATATACTTTTGGGGGGGGGGGCATCACTGCCCTCTTGTGGTCATGGGAGCTACACAGCGCTGCTCCTGAGAGCCGCTGCTGGATTTGAACCACCAAGCCCACAGGCTGCGGTCCCACACTTAACCACTTCGCCACCGGGGCTCACCCCTCAGTTCATATTTTTTGTTGTCAATGAGTTCAAATTCTTATATCTTTATTAAAATTTTAGAAACTTAATTTGTAGTTTTTTTTATTTGGGTTTGAAGCTTAATATGATGTTGATAGTAGATAGAGTCATTGTGTGGGTATTTATATGTGTGTGTATATATATATATATATATATATATATATATATATATATATCTAAGATGTGTTCTTCCTTATTTACTAAAATAGTACTCATTTCTATTAGTTAATTTTTCAGCTCACAGACTATTTCACTTAACTTAATTAATTGAAACTCTAATGGTCTCCACTGTGTTGTTAGTTACCATTGCGTCAGTGCTGACCCACAGTGATCCTGTGCACAAGAGAACTCACATAGCCAGTCAGTCCTATCCCATCGTCACAATGGGTTATGCCTTAGCCCATAGCTGCAGTCACTGTCAATGTCAGTCTCATTGAGGACTCCCTTTATTCTCTGTCCTTCTTCCTGTGTTTTTCTCCAGGAAGTGATCTCTCCTGAAAACATGTCCAAAGTATGTAAGATGAAGTATGTCCATCCTTTACTCCAAGAAGCATTTTGATCACACTTCTAAGATAGATGTTTGGCTTTTGTATCAGTTTGTTGTCTTTTTTTTTTTTGTGGGCATCACTGCCTCTGGTGGTTGTGGGCACTACCCAGCTGCTGCTGAATTTGAACCTCCAAGCCTGCGGGCTGCAGTTCCGCACTCAACCACTTACGCCACCAGGGCTCAGCCCCAGTCTGTTGTCTTTTAATGTTCTTTGATGGCATCATAATTTGAATGCATCTATTCTTCCTTGTTCTTTCTTATTCAATGTCCAACTTGCATGTGAAGTGGTTGAAAATACCATGACCTGGGTCAAGGTCAAATTCATTCTCAAAGTAGCATCTTTGATTTTCAATATTCTGAAGAATTCTTGTGTATCAGATTATCCCAGTGGAAGATATATTTTTATCTCCTGACTCCTTCTTTCATGAGCATTGATTATGGATCCCAGAAACACAACTTCAGTCCTTGATCTTCATCAGAAAGTGTGTCACATGCTCCTCACTTTCAACAAGCAAGGATGGGTCATTTGTGTAGCACATATTGATGCTACTTTCTTCTTTATACAATCCAGCTTCTCTGCTGATTTGCTTAACATTGAAGTGTGGTAAAAGAATACAACCCCAAATGCACGCCTTTTCCGATTTTAAACCATGTAGTAGTCCCTTGTTTTTTCCCACAACTGTCTCTTGATCCATGTACAAGTTCCACATGAACAATGGTGTGTTCTGGAATTCCCTTTCTTATAGTTTGTTTTGATGTACCCAATTGTATTCCTTGGCCTACTCAATGAAACACAAGTAGACATCTTTCTGGTATCTTCTGCTTTTAACCAAGCTCCATCAGACATTAACAATATTATCTCTTGTCTCATGCCATCTTCTAAATCTGGCCTGAATCTCTGTAGCTCCATGCAATATACGGTAAGTGCTGCTGTGCTGTAAGTGCTCCATGCTGTAAGTGCTGTTGAATGATCTTCAGCAAAATTTTACTTACATGTGATAGTAATGATATTGTTCTATAATTTGAGCCTTCTTTTGGTATACGTTTTTTGTTAATGGACACAAATATGCATCTTTTCCATGCAGTTGGCCAGGCAGTTGTATTTAAGATTTATTGTCATAGAAAAGTCAATGCTCTTATGCTTCATTAGCTTGTTGAAACATTTCAATTGCCATTCTGCCAATTCGCAGAGCCTTTTGTTGGTCCAATACCTTCAGTAAAGCTTGGACTTCTGCCTTCAGTACCATTGATTCCTAATCCTTTACTACTATGTTAGTCTGGGTGGAAACTAGAGAAGCAAATTCATAGACACATATATATGTATAAGAGAGAGTTTTATATACAGTTTTATATTATATAATGCATATGCAATTATGCATTAAGAACACATCCAATGAGTATAGTCTAAGCCGATAAACCCAATATTAACCCATATGTCCAATAATAATATATAAAGTCCTCTTCAGACTCATGAAACACACGCAATAACATGAAATGCAGGATGATCATGGGACAAAAACATTTGGGTAAAAATGCATGGGTAAAAAGCATTTGGATCCACTGGAGTTATATGCATCTCAGGACCGACAGGAATTTCCATGTGGCTTCTCCAATTCCCATGGCTGCATCAAAGGAGGTTCATATGACTTCTCCTCAGGGAAGTCTTGCAGGAAGTGAGCAGGGAAAGAGAATGTCTCCCACCTCCAAGGAAGAAACACCGAAATTCCCAGAATCCTTAGAAGAAAGTCATGTCCACACTGAAGCCTCATTGGCCATGACTCAATTGACAGAGTAGATCCCACCTCTTCACTTTTAACTTTCTTAAGTTCCAAGTTACCACCAGATTATGTAATTACCTCCTAAAATGGTGGAATGTTGGCTAGTTTTTGTTTGCTTGTCTGTTTGTTTTGGTATAGTGAATCTGTATTCTCTCCATCATCTTTTGATTCTCCCTGAATCATTCAATATTGCCACTTGAGGCTTACTTTTTTTTCTTGTGCTCTTTCATTTGAATATATGCTGAATGTATTCTTTTTTGGTTTTCTCTACTGTACACATATACTAAATGTGTTCATCTGGGTAGGCTAGAGGAACAAATTCATAAATACACATGTGGATATAAGGGAAAGGTTTATATACAAGAGGAATGGAACATTGAGAAAGCATCCCAACCCAGTCCAGCCCAAGGTTATAAATCCAATATTAGCCTATATGTCTGATACCCATATGTCGGATTCAAGAAGCACAAACAATGACACCAGGACAATCACAGGCCAGTGTGTACAGAGTCTTGTTTATCCAGTGGCAGTAGAAGCATCCCAGAGTTGGCAGGGGTCCCCCAGGCCTCCTCATTTGCAGGGCTCAGGGTCCATCAGCAGTATCCATTTGTGGTAGAAATATCACAGTGCTGGTAGTTGTCTTCTCGTGGCCTCTCAGCACTGGCAGGAGTCTCCACTTGGCTTCTTCTCCAGCTCCTCCAGTTCCTCACATGTTGCCATATTGTCTTGTCAATAGACGGTCTCTAAGAGACTGAGTCAAGTCTCTCTCCTCCAACTGGAAAATACTGTGAGACTTCCCAGAATTCTCAGGAGAAAACCATGCCCACACATTGGCTATCTCCAGATTGAAAGGCTATACTCCTCCCCTACACTCTAGTCATGAAAATGACACATGAGTACATGACTGCCATGCTAAATCAATTCCAAAATAAGAAATATGATCAAGACAAAGAATCTCTCAAAATTTTTGCTGGTGATAGGAATAGCAGTAGCTTATGCAGACAGAGAAATGAATCATAGTAGTAGTTCTCAAAGTCTGTAAATGAAAGTATTTCCTAGCTGATATAGTTAAGTAATCCTAGGGATATCAGTGATTTTCTTTTCTGTAATTAAATTTATGATTACTGATATGTAATAGTACAACAAACAAACAAATAAAAAGTCATATAGGGTAAGTTCTGGGAAGATCCCCAGGCAAAATATACATGTCTCAAATTATTTCTAATCCTTCTTTGCTTGCACCAATGTCCTTGACCAAAACCAGTAATCTTACTTCACTTCATTTTCCAGAGCTTTTATTCAGGGTTTCTTAACATAGGCATGATTGATTGATTTATTGAATGATGTGCCTATCTTGATGCTCTCACCCTTCAACCCCTGCTTCCTTGAGGTAACGTTGGTGTGTCTTGCCTGCCTAAGGATTACTCAATCATCACTTTATTCTGGAGAATAAAGCACCTCTAGTTACATATGAATTACAAATATTTTCCAGGAACTACATCAAAAATAGTTGGAAAATTTTACAGCAAAGTTAATTGCATATTTCATCACTGATATTTCTCAATTTTTGCACAAAGTATGTACCTCGAAAAGTGAAAATTAAATAAACTTCCTTAAATATTCATATTGAAAATCTAATCTAATTTAATCCTACAATGAATTCTCCTATATGGGAAGTATAATAATTGTATCTGTAAGTTCAATATTTTAAGAATCTCCCAGATTCTGGTACAAGAAAGGTGAAGCTTTCTACCCCTGTACAGATGATAGTCAATATGAGTGAATCTCAAAGCACAAGCTCTCACTTTTTCTTTGTTTCTTGGTTGATTAATGGTGGCAGTAGATCATTTTTAAGAATAAACTTGAATTCAAATTACTATACCAGATATGTGATACTGAATAAGTTACTTAACTCATCTGAAATCCATTTCTCTGTTACTAGTGTGCAGTCATATGCCATGAAATGAAAAATACATATAAAACATGTTTGACAGGGCTCAAGTGGGAAGAAAATTCTTTGAAAATGATGATGATGGCATATGTTCAAATGTGCTTAACACATTGGAGGAATGAATGGATTGTGATAAGAGGTATAAGAGGTCCTAATAAAAATATTTTTTTTAAAAAAAGCAAAAGCAAGCTTGACACTGAACTATTCTAGTCATTAGAATATACAGATACACAAACAAACATCTGTTTCATGAAGATAAATCTGAAAAGACATTTTGCTAATTGGTGTATTGTTTAAAATGTAGTATCCTACCCAACAGACAAGCATATGATAATATTATATAGTATTTTTTGTTAGGTATCACTGAGTTCTTTTGAACTCATAGCCACCTTACATACAATAGAATTTAACAGTCTTCATGTGGTAGTCTGGGTACATTAAAAAATAAACTCACAAAAACTCATGTATAGGATTGAGTTTGACATAAAGGGTAAGTGCACATCGAGAAAACACCCCAATCCACTGCTGCCCAAGCCCACAAGTCCAACCTTAGCCCATATGTCTGACACCAACCCACAAAGTCCTCCTTCACCTCACAAAGCATACTCAGTGACGCTGACTGCAGGAGGAAAGCCGAATCAGTGAACATGGAAGCATCTCAGCTCTGGCAGGGATCTCCTGCTCCAGCACCCAGGGCTGCATCAGGGTAGGTCCATAATGTGGCTTATCCTCAGGGATGTCTTACAGGAAGTGAGCCTTGCTAACTGAAACAGGGAACTGGTTAAGGCAGATGCTCCCGGTCTGAGCATCAGAAAGCAAGAGACTCCAAAACTAGAAAGGCAAGGCTCACCATTTATCTCACCACCCTTCAATTAACCCCGCATGTGTTTATTGGCAAGGTTGGCAGAATAAACTTTAACTATCTCCTTTCACTGCTGCACTATTCTCACAATTATTCCTACATTTAATTTGAATTTCATGACTACAGCCACTGTTTAAACCCATTTTGTGAGTCTTTCACTTGTTTTCTTGACTCTGCCAATCAAGATGGGCTTCTTTTGGGGCAAAGTGTATGAAATGTAGTCACATTGTTAGGTTTCTGGGGTGAGAAATGCCTCATTCCTTGGTTTTGCATGAGAAAGAATTCATAACACAACCTGGTTTGTGATCCAAGTGGGGTTTTATAAAGGATAGCAGCAGTTTCAGGCATTCAGTAACTGAACACAAGCACCTTCCTGGCACTGCACACCCATGTGGTGAACTGAGATCAGAAAGAAACTATGGCCGGCTATGGGACTGTGGGGGAACAGCTGGAAAAGAGAGGATGTCTCCTGGTTCAGTTTTTTTTTGGCCTATGACTATGTGGGGTAACTGATGGTACTGCTTGGCCCCATTGGCTGAATTAAGCCCACCTGCCCCAGATTACAAACACCCCCCTTCCTCATATTAGCTTCAATTGCCTGGATTTTGCCCATGCCCTCTAGCATGCTCCCTAGCCTTCATGAGCTTCAAATTTTCTGTAAAGGAGCAGGGAGTCCTTGGAATGGAGAGGTACAACCCCTGGTTTCTGCCTTTAGCTATCTAACAACATTTCTAAAAAGCTTTCTGAATTTAATCTTTTTTTTTTAAACCTCTCTCTGGCTGTAATCTTTTAGAATATACTTGTTTGTTCTTCTGGAAGTTCATGGCATATTCCTCTTTAACACCATGATTCAAAAGCATCACATTTTCTTATCCAGCTGTTTCATGCCCATGAGATGATTGAAAATACCATTATATAGGTCAAATACACCTTTTTCTCAGGTGATATCATTGCTTTTAAACAATTTAAATACATCTTTTGAAACAAATTTGCCCAATATAATATAAGTTATTTAATTCCTTAACTATTCCTCCCATGAGTGTTGATTGTTGGCCCACCAAGTAATGTGAAATTCTTGACAATTTCAATAATGTATTCGTATTGCTTACTAGTTCATGTTTGAGAATTCTTGTTTCACATAAATAAGTACATTTATCAATAAGTGCTTCAAGTCCTTTTCACTTTCAGCAAGCAAGCTTGACTCATCTGAAAATAGTCATCTCAGGTTTTTAATGAATCTTCCTGTAACCTTGGTCTTCCATTCTTCATATAATGGAGTTTGTTGAGTTATTTGCGCAGGTTACAGTTTGAATAAATATGATGAAAGGATACAATCATGACATACCTTTCCTGATTTATAACCATGCTTCCCCTTTTATGAGCACAATTAAGAGTTGTGTTATTCTCATATTTAAAATGTTATACATTTTAAAACTTGTTATGGTTCACACAAATGCCTATCATATTCTTTCTTTTCCGTTTTCTAACTCTAGATCTTTGCATAGTTAATGCCAGCCCGACTGGATATAATGCTATTTGGATTTATATTTAAGAATCCCTGAGAACACAGAGGTTAGGTGTGGGGCTACTAACCCACAAAATAAGCAGTGTAAAACTACAGGCCAATAAGAGCAAACTTTTATCTCACGTAGCATTACAGTCTTAAAAACCCACAGGAGCAATTGTAGCCAATCCTATGTAGTCCTTATGAGGGAGAATAGATTTGATGGCAGTGTGTTTGGTTTCTGAATTTTCTAAGTTTTCTATAGTTCTTATTAATTTTACTTACACAATAAAATTCAAAAGGGTTATTATAAATTTAATGTAAAGACAATCCATTAATATATTAGGGAACATTGATTATATTATTCTGGAGATTAATGAGGGGCCACTTGAGAGAATATAAACATCTTAAGAACTGAAAGGGCTGATGAGTGAAGAAAATTCCTGGCTTAGCATTTTCATTTTCCTTTTGGGAAAGGAATTGAGAAGAGACTAGGAAGTAAATAAGGGAAGAGATTCAAGTAACCATCTATCTTAGTTTACTAGCACTGCCGTAATGCTAGATGTTCAAATTCAGAGTGTTAGTGCTAGCAAAGGGTCCTTCCTTGTCAGCACTTCTTGGTATTTCTTTGCTCTTTCTGAGGTTTCTGGTGTTTCCTGATGATCATTAATGTTTGTCTTTACCCTATGGGTATGTGTGTGTGTTTATGTCTATACTAATCATTTTAGAAGAAATCAATTCTTATAAATGCTTATATTAGTATAAGGTGACCAACGTCCCAATTTTTAACAATTTAACAATGTCCCACGGCATTTTAAAATTAAAATAAATATATTGAAATATGATTTTTACATTAAAGGAAAATTTTTGTTGCTCCACATAGACCAAATTTTTAATCAAGACACCCCCCCCACACCGCCCCCAGTCATTGATGTCCCACTGTCCCAAATTTATTCTGGCATCCACTACTTATCAGTTCATGTTGGCTTGCACATTGCTGTGATTCTGGAAGCTCTGTCCTTGGTCTTTCAAATACCAGCAGGGTCTCCAAAAGTGAACAGGTTTCAGTGGAGTTTTCAGGCTAAGAACAGAATATGAAAATGTAGTAAGTGGTCCAATTCTGAGAAGTTAGCTAGCCACTAAAAAAAGCATGCAATTAAACAGAACAGGAGACTCTGACACGTTCAGATGTGTAGCAAAGCCAAAGCAAATGAAGGAAATGATGAAATAAAAGAACTCAACACAATGTTTCAAGAGCAGTTCAAGAAGACAAAGTAAACTATAATAAAATGCACACAGACCTAGGAAACCAAAAACGAAGAACATGCTCGGTATAATTTAAATGGAAAGAATTGAAGCACAGATTCGGCTTGAGTTCAATACTGAAAGATTCTCTGTGCAAAATATTGAATGATGCAGCAAAAATCCAAAGAATACACAAAGAACACATTGGTTCAGTGTACCAAAAAGAACTAGTCAACATCCAAACATTTCCAGAGATAGCATATCATCAAGAAGCAGTAGTATAGAAGGTGGAAGGGCATTATCCAAAAGCAATGTTTAACTGATCTAGTACTGAGAGATGCGTGTGAATATGCGTGTGCGGGTGTGTGTGTGTGTGTGTGTGTGTGTGTGTGTGTGAGTGAGAGAGGGGGGCAGTTATCGTCTTATGGTAATTGTCTAATCTCAGAACTGATATGGTTCCAGGCCATATTTTAGTATGTGCAAGAAATTAAATATATCAAACCCCATATTTAAAGAGTATAAAGCAAAAAACAGTACTATGAGGTGAAATTATTAGGGCTATTTTAGAACCTGTCTACCTCATTTTCCCAATAAATACTTATTATGCTCTGTTTATTGGACAGGGTAGTATTTCTTTTTATTATACATAGTGTCACTATGCGTTCCAAATATGAGTCGAAGACACGTAATAACAACAGTTGTCTTTTGTCATTCAGAAATATTTCAGCATATGTTAGCACACACATAGTATTACTATTGGTTTCTGTGACAGTTATGAATATCCTGATATAACATGAAGTTAGAAAACTCATCAAGTGAAGATATAAGGTTTATTTTATTTCTCAAGCACTTACTTTACAGATATAAAACTTGAGACAGGAAAAAGGCAAATCCTTTCACTTAAGATATACAGCAAGTAATTTATAATGCTAGTTAAAAGCTAAGATTTTCTGACTTTCAGTCTATCAAGAAAGGAAAACAGAACACAATTGCATTTAAGCTAATATGGTTACACCTTTAAGCCAATGGATTGTTTCTTTGTTTATATTTAATATAGGTATTGCTAGAAGAAAGTAGAAGTTCTAAAAATACATCTTAACATTGTATAGTAGGAGGGAAGTAAGGGGTAAGAAATTTGATGTCAGGGAATGGAAATATGGAGAACTCAGATCTGTAACAGCAACATGCCTGGCTGAAATATTAGCCACAAAACCAGGAAAGCATATCATATACATCCCAACCCTCCAGAACCAACTCCTAAAATGAAGCATATAGAATTATTTTAAATAAAGAAGTATGCAGTTACATAATCTCCTGTCAACTTGAACAAAGGGGTAGAGTTCACCTATCAATCATGTCATAGCCAATAATGTTTCTGTGTGGGCATGATCTTCTCCTGAGGTTTCTGGGAACTCCTGTCTTCCTCACTGGAAGTGGAACACACACATTCTCTGCTTGATATTCCTGTTGACAAGCCTGATTGAGCGAGGTTGATGGGAGCCAGAGCCTTTAATTTGGAGGAGTTATGTGAACATCCACGTCAGTGCTGAGATGCTTTTACTGCCATGCTATCTACAAAGTTTTCTCTCCACTGGCCTGTGATCTTCCTACATTCTGCACTACTGCATGTGTTACATGAGTCTGAAGAAGAATTTATAAATTGACATCAGACATATGGACTTTATCTGGACTAGGCCGGGGTGTGTTCTTAAAACACAATTACTCCTTGATATAAAGTTTTCTTTTACACATATGTGAGTGTCTCTAGATTTGTTTCTCTAGTCAACCTGGACTAGCACATAAGGATAGGAAAATTCTTCTCAGATGAGAATGTTCTGTCTCAAGAAGACGGAGTAGGCAATTGACCAAATTTGAAAAGACTTGAAACATCTGAGGAATATGGTTAAATTTTAAATACCCCTTGAAATTGGAAAGAGAAAAGGCAAACATAATAAAACCCTATAGCTTGGAAGAAAACTCAAGTGAAGTTGAAGGAAAGAACAATTCAGTCATTTGATCTACTTTGTGTGGATTAGAAGTTTATCAAAGAGAAATAATTATGGATACACAGTGCTATAATATAGCCATAAATATATAGATGGCAGCATTTATAATTTTGAATACTGGAAATAATTACAATGTCCTTTGTTAAAAATATTAACTAAACAATGGTATATCCATTAATAAGATATAATGCACACATCATTTTTCTGTCAATTTCTTCTAGTATAGTATAGTGACTTGTGTGCTACTGAGATAATGGAAAGCTGTGTCACTGGTATTTCAAATACCATCTGGGTGTCCCAAAGTGATTAGGTATGAAAAGAGCTTCTAGACCAAGAACAGAAGTGAGGAAGGAATATGCTGCTCCCTTCAGAGGAATTAGCCACTGATATTTCAAACCTCTTATCACTTGAAAAATTTTGGATTATAACATTATATGGTTACTACTTTGGGAATATCATATTCAAAAGTAGTGGTGTAGGATTCAATATGCAAAAGAATATTTTAAAATTTATCTTAGAATACATTGCTGATTTTTATGGGACTATACCTATCAACCTATATGGAGATCCAACCAATAGACTGATTATTTTAATTTATACAGTAATAATAACTGCTGGCAAAGTAGAAATTGAAGAATTTTATGATCTTATTCCCTCTGAAATTGGTCAAATATACAATTAAGATCCTTAGATATTTATTGACAATTGGAAAATAAAAGTTGGGAACAAAGAGGAAAAAGCACTAGTTGGAAAATATGGCCCTGGTGAGAGAAGTAAAGCCATCCACCACATGACAGAACTTTACAAGATCAATCACTTGTTATCCAGAATAGCCTTTTTTGATAAAGAAGGTAGTTACTACACACTTGCACTTCTGCAGATAGAATAAAAATTATCAAGTTGATTACATTTGTTGGAATAGATGACAGAAATGCTCAATATTAGCAGTAAAAACCAGGTAAAGAAAAAAAGGAGGGGGGAGGAGGAGTTTATACCAAGGGCTCAAGTAGAAAATATTTGAAAATGAATATGGCAGGATGTGTATAAATATGCTTGATACAAATGATATATTGAATCTAATAAGAGCTGTAAGAGTTCCCAATAAAATTATTGGGGTAAAAAGCAGGAGATTCCCAAAATGTTTGTTTGCTACATCACAGTAAACTAATTGCATTATTTAATAAATAATATGGTCACTATGGGGAAAAAAGAAGTGTTTTGGCTTAGAGAATAGCATCATATTTTGATACTTTTTAAAAAAAAATTTATTAGGGGTTTAGTACAGCTACTACAACATTAGGTACATTATTTGTTTCAAGCACATTTGCACATATGTTTCCACATACATTTCCCAATATTTTGATACTTTTGTTTAACAAATGTGACATTGAGCCTATAGTAAGAATTTTTTTTGCCCAGTAATTCTGAGATGAATAAATATGGACATATCAAAAACAACAGCAACAAAATGGCAATAGGAAAAAAGGTTTCGTCCTTCCTTATAAAGCTGAATCATAGTGAAACTTTAAAATAAAGCTATGCTGTTAATTATTATAATAATGGAATAGGCAGTTGAGAAAAATAAATTGTTTGACAGATTCTAAAAAGAAAACAGGTAAGAGGCAAACTATAGAGGAGACCATTAGTTTTTCATATACAAGTTTATGTTGAAGCTTAAGAAAATTAAAACAAGTCTGTGAGAACTTAAATATATGCCACCTAAATCTTGAGAATGTCTCAAGGACAGGTTTGATGCATAGAACACTAATGAAAGAACATGTGATGAGATGTGGGGTAACATCGAGAACATAAAAATTAAAATAAACAGCTATTTAAAATACAGGAAAGAAAAGATCAAAGTGGGTGTCAGAACAAAGTGGCTAAATCAAATAGGAGAAGTGATGATATCAAAGAAATGAGTAGAAACATTCAAAGGACTGGTGGAGAGCACGCCAACGAAAATGTTTCAACAAGCTAATGAAACACTGGAGCCATTTCCTTCATCTATGCTCATAAATTTGGAAGACAGTCACTTAGCCAATTGACTGGACGAGGATTGTATTTAAACTGACGCCAAAGAAAGGCAACAGAACAGAATGTGCAAATTTTACAAAAGTATTATTAGAATCACGTAGAAATAAACTTGCTAAAGATCATCCAACAATGGTAAGAGTTTTATGCAAACAAGGAGCCCCCCAAAGTTCAAGCTGGATTCAAAATGGGATGTAAACGTAGGCTATCATTGTTGATGCTTCAGGGGTCCTCAAACTATGGTCCATAGGCCACATGTGGCCAGCTGAGGACATTTATCCAGCCCACTGGGTGTTTTTTGCTGCCACTGCTGTCCTGATTAGCAGCCAGCTCATCTCGGACCTGCAGTGAATTTGTTCATAGTTATTATTTTTTTTAATTTTACTTTTTGGGGGTGTGGGGGCAGGCATCACTGCTGCTCCTGGGAGCCGCCACTGGATTTGAACTGTCAAGCCTGCAGCCCATAGTCCCGCACTCAACCACTTACATCATCAGGGCTCAGCCAGTTTTTTTTTTTTTTTTTAACTGTAGTCCAACACTCCAACAGCCTGAGGGACAGTGAACTAAGCCCCTGTTTACAAGGTTTGAGGATCTCTGAATGAATCTTGGTTGAAAACAGAGAATAATACCAAATGATGTTTATGCATGTTTTATAGACTATACAAAGGCATTAGACTTTGTGGACCAGAAGACTGGGAATTCCATAACACTTACTTGGGCTCATGTGGATCCTGTACATGGATCAAGAAGCACTGGTGAGAATAGAACAAGGGGAAACTGCACAACTTTAAAATCAAGAAAGATGGGTATTGGGTGTTCTCAGTTTTTCCCAATTGGAAGTGAGAGACTTAACTCTGTCTCTTGGAGAAACTCTGCTGACAAGACACAAGGCAGGCTCCCTGTGAGACTTCCTAGAGGAGAAGCTATATGGGCTTACCCTGAAGAAACTAGTCCTCTGAAGCCAGAAAATCCATGTAGAGACTCCTGCCAGTGCTGAGATGCTTGAGAAGCCCCAGAGAGGCCCCTGCCAGCACAGAAATGCTTCTACCATCACTGGATACACAAGACTCTGCACCCACTGGCCTATGATTGTCCTGTCATCTTTGCATGTGCTTCGTGAGTCTTAAGAGAACTTATGGATTGGTGTCAGACATATGGGCTAATATTGGACTTATGGACTTGGACTGAACTGGGTTGGGATGCTTTTTCAATGTTCCATTCCTCTTGTATATAAACCTTTCCTTTATACACATGTGTGTGTTAATGAATTGCTTCTCTAGTCTACCTGAACTAACACATTAGGGTTGTATCCACTCATTGTGTTATTCAATCTATATACTGAGTACATCAGAGAAGTTGGAGTCTGTGAAAAAGAAAAGTATCAGTATCAGCTTATTAATAACCTTTGATATGCAGATCAATTACATTGCTTTTTGTAAATAAGGAGGACTTGAAACACTTTCTAATGACGATCAAGGATTAGAGCATCCATAAAAATTACAATGTAGGGCAGAGCCCCTGTAGCGAAGTGGTTGTGTGTGGGACTGTGGCCCACAGGATTTGAGGTTCAAATCCAGCAGCAGCTCTCCAGGATCAAAGCTAGCCCTCCTACTCCCACCATGGGGCAGTGATGCACACACACACACACACACAAATAATTACAATTTAATGTAAACAAAACCACAATACTAACAATCAGACCAACAGGTAACATCATGATAAACAGAGTAAAAATTTAAGCTTTAAGAATTTCTTCTTCCTTGGATTTATAACCAGAGCTCATAGGAACTACAGTTGAAAGATCAAATAAAGCATTGCATTGGATACACCTTCTGCATAAGAGCCCTTTAAAGTGTTGAAAGTAAGGATGTTACTTTGAAAACTAAGTTGTTTTATCCAAGGTGTCTGATATTTTAGTTGCTTTATAAGTATGTGAAAAATGGACAGTGAATAAGGAAGACTGAAGAATCAATGCATTTGATATATGGAGGAATATTGAAAATATTTTGTAATTTTAAAAGAACAAACAAATCTATCTCAGAAGAAGTCCTACCAGATTGGTTCATAGAAGCTGTAATGGCCATACTTCATCTCAAGTATTTGAACATGAAATTCAAAGACACCAAACCCTGGAAAAGGACATCTTTCTTTGTAATGTAAAAGGGCAGAGAAAAACAAAAGGAATTTCTTGGTGAGCTAGATGGATACAAGGTGGCTGTAACAATGGGATCAAGCATAAGACCAAATGTGTAGATGGTATAGGACCAGGCAGTCTTTTATTGTTTGTATATAGTGTTCCTGGGAGTCAGAACTGATTTAATAAAATCTAACAATAAAATCTCCACCCTATGCCACACACAAATGGTTGACTGCTAACAAAGATTCCACTATGGAGTTGATTATATTTTGTTTTATCATGTCAATGGAGAAGCCTGACCCAGCTAAGTCAATAAAAAATCTAATTATCTAACCAAGCATGATGTCCTTCTCCAGGGATTTGTCCGTACTGAAAATAATTCCAAATTATATAAGATAAATTCTCTTGTAAGAAGCATTCTAATATGTTTTCTAATGCAAACCTTTTTGCTCCTCTAACAATTAATGGTATAATCAATATTGTTTGCTCTCATAGTGATTCACAGACATCAATTCCTTATACTAAAAATTTTTATAAAAAAGAAACATCTCACAGCCATCGAGTCAATTTCAGTTCACATCAACCCTTTAACAAGATAGAATTGTTCCTGTGGATTATTTGAACTGTAACTATTCTTGGAAGTAGAAAGCCTCATCTTTTTCAGGTGGAACAACTGGTGGTTTAGAACTGCTGACTTGGCTGAGCCCTGGTGGCATAGTGGTTGAGTGCGGGACTACAGGCCACAGGCCTGGCGGTTCAAATCCAGCAGCGGCTCTCCAGGAGAAAGGCTGTATAGCTCCCATGACCACCAAAGGCAGTGATGCCCAAACAAACCAACTTTTTCTTTTGATCAAGTCTCTACAAACCAACTTTTGACTTAGCAGTTAGCCACTTTTATATGAAGAGGAGGTGACTGAAAATACCAAGCATTGAGGGATATATTTGTGCACCTTAATTTCAAGTAACAGCTCTGCTTTTGAACACATTAGATAAGCCCTTCATAGAATATTTACCCATTTTAGTAAGTCATATGACTACTTGATAGCTGCTTCCATAGGTTTTGATGCAGTTCCGGTAAATTTTAAGTCATTGACAATGTCCATATTCTTTCCAGTTATCATGATGTTACACATTGGATCAGTGTAAAGATTTTTTTCAGTACACTGAGGTGTATGTAATGTCTTAATGTTCTCTATTTTATTTCTTTGCGTTCTAATATTCACTCATTCATTGCAATGCCTACACAGAAACTCAGACAAAATTCATGATTAGAAGGTTCATTAAGAAAGTTAAGTTGTGAATGGCACATCATTCCAATAAATCAACAAGGAAGCAGCAAGCTGCTTCAAAAACTTCAACAATAATAAAAACAACAACAAAAAACAAAATCCAGTGTCAGAGGATGACCTAGACCTAATGGTAGTCATAGAAGAGGTAGATGTTCACCACCCAGAGAAAGAAATGTTTGGAATCCTGCTTAGAGTTATAAAGGATATGAAGGAAGAAATACAGGAAAACAATGAAATAATAAGAGTGTGCTAGGTTTGTTTTGCCAACATGGCCAATGAATACATGTGAGATCAATTGAAGGGAGGTGATATAAATGGCTCGGCGAGCCTCGATTTCAACCTTCCTCTCTTGCTCTTGGCTGCCCTGTTTGTCCTGTGCCTCAATTTGCAAGCTACAATACCCGTAGGAAACCTAATCCATGGAATGTGTCGCTGTGAGTTGAAGTTCCTTCAAGTTCTGCTTTGCCACACTACTGGAATATGCATCTCTTGATCTAGGGACTGTCGGACTCTGTCATCTGGCAGAATGTTGGTGACCTGTCTTGCTGTTTGCTGCCTATGGTTGGATAGCTTGAATTGTTCTACAGAGGACTACTCAGCAGCCCTCAAGACTCAAAGGACTCTCAGTGTACTAGCTGTCTCACGCAAGTGAGTTGCACTGAGCCATTTGTACTGCTTTATATATAAGTTAACTGTTTATTTCTTATGTTAGATATCTTTCTCTCTCCTTATATATATAAAAACACATATATGTATATATACACACATGTGTGTGAATATATATATATATATATATATATATATATATATATAATTATTAGTGTCCTGGTTTTGTTTTTCTAGAGAACCATGTCTAATACATAGAGGTCATTAAGGTCATGTACCAAAAAGACATATAAGAGTTATGGGGTGAAATAACAAAAACCAGTAGCAAATCCACAGCTATTGTCAAATAACTGGATGAGGCAGAGAATCGCAGCACTGATGTAGTAGACCTCAACAAATGCGAAAATAAAGTCAAGTAAGATAATCAGAAAAGCTGAAGAAAAACTCAGAGCTATGTCTGATGCAATGAAAAAAAAAACCCACATTACAATGATTGGATTACCAGAACAAAATACAATGAAGAAGTCAACGGCAAAAATAATGAGAGGATTCTAAGAGGAAAACTTCCTCTGTTTAATGAATGCAAACCAAGCAACTATTCCAGAAGCAAAAAGACTACCAAGTAAATTGAAATAGTTCATCAAGGCATATAATAGTATGGTAAACCATTCATATTTGAGGAAAAAGAAAAAATCATAAGAGAAACTAGGGGAAACAAACCCAGTCACCTATATAAGCAATCAAATAAGGATATGCTCAGTACTATCAGCAGGCACTGTGAGGAGAAAAGAGTGGAGCAACCTATTCCAAAAGCTGCAGGAAAATAATGTAAACCCAAGAATAGTCTGTCTAGCTAAATTGCTATCAAGATACATGGAGAACTATGAGTCTTCCTGGACAAGGAAAAATGCAAGAATATGTTAAACATAACCCAGTTCTACAAAAGATGCTTTCTTGAGCCAGTATGGGTAGAAGAATAGCACTCACCAAACAACACACACACACACACACACACACACACAAAACCCCTATGGATAAGAAAGGGAGGTAGTAAAGCACTCAATACAAAAGGTACAAGATGACATCACAGACTACCCAGATAGATGTAATAACTGAATATTGGTGGGCTGAACTCAAGCATTAGAAAACACACCCTTGATTTGCTGCCTATTGGAGATACATCTCAAGATAATAGACTAAAATAGTTGGAGAATCATCGTCTGGAGGAAAAAAACACCAAGCAAATAGTCAATCAAAAAAAGCAGAGGTTGCAATTCTAATCTCAGACAAGATGGATCTAAAGGTGCAAGCCATAACAAGTGATAAGGAGGGGCATTACTCAAGGGAATAGTAGACCAAGAATCAGTGAACATAATGAATATATACGCACCCAACGAGAGACCCACAAAATTCCAAAAGAAAAAAAAAGGGATCACAGGCTCAAGAATTATAGTAGTTGACTGTAATACACAATTCTCCAAGAAAGACGGATCACAAGAAAAGACACTTAAGCTTAACAAGGAGGCTACAGATATAAACATTAGAATTAAATAGCTTGACATAGATATTTACAGAGCTCTCCATCCAAATGCAAAAAAAAAAAATCACATGCTTTTCAAGCCCACATGACACACACTGGAAGACAAACCACATGATGGGACACAAGTCAAATCTGTGTAAACTCAAGCACATTGACATCATGTAGACCTCTCTTTTCAGTCAATGTCTCATAAGGCTGGAAATCAGCAAAAGGGTGATGGAGAAAACAAGGACAAACAATTGGAAGATGAATAACCTTCTATTGCAAAAGGTGTGGGTACCATCCCAGATATGTTATTAAATTAGGGAATTTCTGGAAGCCAATGAGAATATGCTGTGCCACAACTTTTGAGACACAGCAAAAGCATTTAATAACAGAAGTTTGATAGCAATACATGCACACATGAAAAAGGAAGAGGGACTTATGATTGATATGCTGACACAAAACTTACCGCAATTACAGCAGTCAACAAGCCAATACTACTAATAGCAAAAGAAAAAAATAATAAAAAGGGCTGAGCTCCCTTTCCCCCAGAAGAATTCACTTCAGAGGAAAACATTGAAACTATAGGTCAGGGTGAGGGACATGTCTGATCAGAGCACACAGGAGCCAATGAATAAGGAGGAAGAGTGAGTGAAGCACATCAAGGCCCTCCAAGCCTTGAGGATCATATCCCCGCTCAGAGCACCCAGTGTACAGAGACTACCATATAAACAGCCATTGTAGGAGACATCACATCCCTCAATGACCCATAGTCTTACAGGGGACATCACTAGAGACACATTCTGGGAATTGTGCCCCTTCTGACTCCACTACACTGAGGCAAAACATTAATGGAAATGTAACAGAACAGCAAGGAAGTCCTGCCAGAGTATCAAAAAGAGACTTGGAGCTATGGCATGGTACCCTATCAGATTCAGTTGTAAAACACTCCTAAAGTCAAAAAGTAGACCTTGAACTGTTTACTTTTTTTAGTCATGGTTTATTTTGTTGTGGTTGTTGTTATTTTCTTTTGCTGCTTTGTATTGCTGTCTTATTTTTGTGCACTTTATTATTAGCATATATTTTGTGCATCTTGACTTGGTGGGCCATGATGTGCTTCATTCACTCTTCCTCCTTATTCATTTGCTATTGTGTGCTCCGGTCATATATTTAGACAAGATAGGCTGGATAAACAATCTGGAGGATAAACCAAAGTTAACCGATGGTTTCAGGGGGACATGGGAGAGGGAGAAATAGGGGCAAAGTAGTGTTTTTCATAAACTCAAGGAAAAAGGAACAGCAAGTGAGCCTAAATCAGTGGTGAAGAGGATGTAAGAAGCTAAGTAGAACTTGATCAATTGTAAGGTAACTGAGAGGAATTACTTAAACCTAAATGAAGGCTGAAAAGAGAATGGGACAAGAGGAAAGTAAAAGGAAATAGAGAAAAGAACTAGGAGGCAAAGGGTATTTATAGATGTCTAACTACAGGCATGTACATATGTAAATATATTTATATGTGGTGATAGGGATATAGAATGATGTACATTCATTTATGGCTAGTTCTAAAAAAAAAAGTACTAAGGTAGCAGATGGACATTAAGCCTCCATATAGTACTCTTTCAATGCAAGAACACTTTGTGTTATTAAACTGGAATTCCATGATGCTCACCTTCCCAACACGATCGGAGAAGCAAATGGGTGCACAAGCAAATGTGAAGAAAGCTGATGGTGCCCATCTATCAAAAGATACACTGTCTGGGGTCTTAAAGACTTGAAGGTAAACAATCAGCCATCTAAATCAGAAGCAACAAAGCCCACATGGAAGAAGAACACCAGCCTCTGTAGTTGAGGGGTTAATAGTATCAGGTATCAGATATAAAAGAAAAAAAAATCATATCATTGTGAATAAGGGGGTGTGCAGAGTGAAGACACAAAGACATTCTGTAGGCAACTGAATATCCCCTTACAGTAGGGTCTTGGGGAGGAAATGAGCCACTCAGGGTGCAATGTAGCAGCGATGAAACATAAAACTTTCTTCTAGTTCATAAATCCTTTCTCCTTAAAGCCCCCCTCTCATTATCAGATCATAATTCTACCTTACAAATCTGGCTAGACATGAGGATGTAAACTGATATATGTAGGAACTGGGGACAGATGACCCCTTGAGGACCAGTGTTGAGAGTGGCAATACTGGGAGTGAGGAGCGAAGATGTGGTGGAAAGGGAGAACAGATTACATAGATCTATATATAACCTCCTCCCTAGGGGACAGACAACAGAAAAGTGGGGGAAGGGAGATGCTAGACAGTGTAAGATAAGACAAAATAGCAATAATTTATATATGATAAAGGGTTCATTTGGGAGGGGGTATGGATAGAGGGGAGAAATGAGAAACTGATACCAAGGGCTCAAGTAGGAAGCAAATGTTTTGAGAATGCCGAGGGCAACAAATGTACAAATGTGCTTGACACAATGGATGCATGTATGGATTGTGATAATAGCTGTACTTGCTTCCAATAAAATGATTTTAAAAAAATCAAGGCTGAGATTCATGACATGGAAATTAAGAAAATGATGGGAAAATTAATGATGCTAAAAGTTGGTTATTTGAAAGAATCACAGAATCAACACGAATCAGGCAAGCTTAATCAAAGAAAGAAAGAGCAAAATTCAATAGCAAGGATGACGGAAGAAACAGGAAACATTACAATGGACCCTAATGAAATCCAAAGGATCATTGCATGGTACTACAAAAGCCTGTACTCAAATGAATTCAGCAGCTTGGAAGACATGGACAAATACTTTGAAAAACAATCTCCCTTGACTATTCCAGATTGACATCAAGAATCTCAACAGACCTATGGCAGTCACCTAAGCTGGTTTTAATTTGCAGATTAAGTATGTAGGGTTGGAGTTGAGCCTGCCAATCTGGAGATAGCCACTGAGACCTCTGTGTGGTCATGGCATTCTCCTGAGAATTCTGGCAAATGTGGTAATTCCTTCTTAGGGGCAGGAGACACTATGACGCTCTCACTCCCTCAGAGACACTCCATTGACAAGGTTCACTCGCTGAGAGGCATCCCAGAGGAGAAGCCACATGAACCTACTCTGATGGGGCCAGAAACCTGGACCTAGAGAAACCACGTGGAGACTCCTGCCAGCATTGAGATGCTTACAACACCACTGGATCCAAAGACTTTCTGCTTACTGGCTTGTGGTTATTTTGCATTTGACATCATTGCATGTGTTTCTTGCTCCTGAAGAGGACTTATAGATTGGTATTAGACATATGGTCTAATATAGGACTTAAGACGTTGAACTGAACTGGATTGGGATGTTTCCTCAATATTTAACCACTCATATATAAACCACTTTCTTATTCATATATAAGTGTCTATAGATTTGTTTCTCTAGTCTACCCAGACTAACACAAAACCCATAACCATAGAAGAAATAGACAGTGCTATCAAAGGATTACCACCACCACCACCACCACCAAGTCCCCTGGACCAAATTGCTTCACAGGAAAATTCTGCAAAGCATTCAGGAAAGATCTTGCTTCTAACCTACACCAAGATCTTGCTCCTATCCTACACAAGCCAGAACATTTAAAATGGTGGAAAACTCACAAAATATTTCTGTGAAGCTAGTATAACTCTGAGACCTAAAGTGGGCAAGGATTCTAAAAGAATTGAGATATACAGCTCAATACTCCTAATAACATCAAAGCAAAAATTATCACAAAGTACTGTCCAATAGAATACAAAAGTATAAAGAACAAATAATTCACCATGACCAAGTGGAATTAAAACCTGGGACACAGGACTGATTCAACATAAAAAGACCATTAGTACTGTTTACCACATTGAAATAAAAATTTATAAGAACCATATGATAATGTTTATTGGTGCAGAAAAAGCACTCAACAACAATAACACCATTTTCTGCTTAAGACACTCAAAAAATAAGAATGGAAGGAAGATTCCTTAGTAAATATAAGTTATATGTGAAAAACCAAAAACCAAGATGGTAGTCAATGGATAAAAGACAAAGTCCATCCTTCTGAAAAAGTGAACAATATAAGGATGTCCCTTGTCCCTACTTTTATTTCGAATTGTACTTGAGCTCCTTGCTAATAACATCAGGCAAAGGAAAGATATCAAAGGTATTCATCTGGTTAAGGAGGAGGTAAAACCAAGGTAAATCATTATTCACAGAAGCTCCACAATGAGAGTGCAGGAAGCAATGGTGGAGTATGACAAAGTGGCAGGATATAGGATCAATAGGCAATAGTATATTGGACTGCTATATACATCAAACAAGACCATGGGAGAAGGGATCATGAAGTAAGTAACCTTCACAATAGCCAAGCACAAAATGAAAAATCTAGGGACATACCTGACTGAAAAAAACAAAATATTTGTACAAGGAAATCTTTAGAACACTATACAACATTAAACCAAGAGTGACCTCAACAAATGGAAGCATATCCCAAGAGTGACCTCAACAAATGGAAGCATATCCCATGCTCATGTGCTGGAAGACTCAATACAATGAAAATGTCAGTAATCAAGACACTATATTTGTTGAATGCTGTCCTGATACAAGTAATATCATTTTTCTTCAAAGAACTGGAAAAATTGATTACAAACTTCATATGGAGAGGGAAGAAGTGCAGAATTAACAGAGAACTCCTCAAGGAGAAGAATTAAGTGTGAGGGCTTGCTTTACCTCACTTTAATACACATTATACAGCCAAAATGGTCAAAACAATGTGGTATTGGTATAATAATAGATAGACCAATGGGAAAGAACTGAAAACCAAAGGAAAAAAATTACAGCATACAGACAACTGATTCAATATGGGCCCCAAAAATATCAAGTGGAAGGAGATACACTTTTCAACAAATGGTGCTAGGAAAAAAATGGACATCTACCTGTAGAAAATTAAAGCAAGACCCTTACCTCACTCCATGCACAAGAATAAATTCAAGGTCTGTGGATCAGATACCATAAGGTAAAACCCGAAACTTTTACGGCTATTAATGAAGAAATTGAGACAAACCTGAGAACTATGGCTAAGGGAATACATAAGCCATCGGACAGAGGGAAAGATACAAATACAGAGGTATCACAAATTGACAAGTGGGATATGCTGAAGATAAAGCACCTTTGTACATTGAGAGAATTCATCAGGAGTGTAATAAGAGAGCCCATTGACTGTGAAAACATCTTTACAATGACACAGCAGACAAGGACCTTATTACTAAAATCTACAATACTCTGCTAACTTACAGTAAGAAAAAGACTAATTGCCCACTGAGGAGGTGGCCAAAGGACCTGAATAGAAATTTCAAAAGGTCACAAATTCAAATAGCCAATAAATGTATGAGAAAATGTTCCCAATCATTAGCCATAAGAAAAATGAAAATTAAAATAACTGAGATACCACCTAACACCCTCAAAGGTAGTCCAATTCAAAATACTAGAAACTAACAAGTGTCAGAGAGGCTGTGGAGAGATAGGAACATTCATTCACTGCTGGTGGACCTGTAAGTATGTACTGCCATGATGCCATGATGGAAATTGATTTGGCGATATCAAAAGCAGACAGAAATTGAGCTATCTTATGACCCAACAATCCCTATATTGGGCATATACCCAGAAGAGGTAAGAAACACGTGATTCTTGCCCATAGCTTTACAGAGACACAGCCAGACATCTGTGTTCCAATATTTATTGTGGCACAGTTCACAAATGCAAGGAATTGGAAATAGCCCAATATCTATCAATGAACAAATGAATTTAAAAACTGTGGTATAGATATACAATGGGGCACTCTGCATGCTTGAAGAGCAGTGATGAATGCATGAAGTACATCACGGCATGCGAAGAATTGGAGGAAATTACGGTAAGCAAAATAAGTCAAACACAAAAGGACAAGGACAGCATGAGTCTGCTTATGTCAGCTTGGAAATGCAAAAGGGACCTAGGGGAAAACCTACTCTATATATATTAGGCATATGTGGTGGAGCCAGAACAGACTCAGTGACAGATATGGCAGCCAACTGAAAAAGGGAAAAAAAAAAGACACATAGGATAAAGAGAGATCAGGACACTAATCAAGTGAAGGTGAGGGCATTGTTTTTCTTTACAGGAGAGGGGAAGAGAGATCAGATTTTAACTCGGTGAGCCCAGACCTGAATGCAACATACTGGCATGAAGCAGGGATCCATTGGACAGGTCTGCAAGGCTGGCCTCAGTCTCAACTATGTGGAGCTTCCCCCACAGACCCCTGAAGAATGCACTTAAGAGAACAGCATTGAAGTTGCAGCTCAGGGAGAGAGGTGCTTCTGATCAGGAGCAAATGAAGAGAGAAGGAGAGAGGGGGGAACACATCCCAGGTCACCAAGCCCTGAGGACAGCAATCTAGCTCAGAGCAGACGATACACAGAGAAAATAGTAGGATCAGCACCATTGTGAGACAAGCAGTCCCTCACTGACCCATAGCTTTCCAGGGAACATTACTGGAGACATGGTATGGGAGTTGCACCTGTTCTGTCCCCCCCCCCCCCAGTAGGGGGTGAAACACTAAGGGTGAACAGCAGAGAAGGAGAGAGAACAAAGCAACCAAATCCCAGAGGAATGCCAAAAATAGTGTTTGGGGCCAGGTTGTGGCACCCCATCAGACTTGACGGAAAGACACTCATAAAGGTCAACAATCAGAACTGGAACTATTTATAGGCTTTTCTTTTTCTGCTGCTGGCTTTTTTTCTTCCTGCGGTTTGTTTTGTTGTTGTTGTCGTCATCGTCATGCTTTGCTTCGTTTTTGCGCTTATTGTTGTCCCTCCATGTCTATCTAGATAAGATAGGTGGAACAAACAATCTGGAGGAGAAAACAGGGCAATAGTTCCAGGCAGGGGATTTGCAAAAGAGAGGGAGAGGTGGGGGAAAGTAATGGGGACAAATCCAGGGACAAGAGAAGAGCATGTGATTTAAAATTGATGGTGGGGCAGACATATGATGCATGGGGAGCATGGATCAAAGGCAAAGTAGCCTAATAATAATGCTGTTCTAATAATACAGCATTCTGTGATGCTCACCTTCCCGACATGATCGCTGACAACAAAATTGGTGCATAAGCAAATGTGGTGAAGAAAGCTGATGGTGCCCGGCTATCAAAAGATACAGAATCTGGGATCTGAATGAAGGTGGACATGGTAGTAGGACAAAAGAAAATTAAAAGGAAATAGAAGAAAGAACTAAGAGGAAAAGGACATTTATAGAGATCTTAGCACAGGCATGTATACATGTAAATACATTTTTAATAAGGTGTGGCAGACATGTGCTTATGTTAATTTCATGATTGAGATGTAGGGGTGAAGTCTAGCCTGTTAATCTGGAGATAGCCATTGAGTAGCCAATGAGGCCTCCATGTGGGCATGGCTTTCTCCTGAGACTTCTGGGAAATCTCTAGATATTTCCCACATGGAGATGAGAAGGTGTCTGTTGGGAGTTAGTCTCAGAGACAACGAACTCTGGACAAGATTGCAGCCTCCCAGGAGCAGGAGGAGCAGAAGGAGAAGCCACACGGCCTTGCCCTGATTGAACCAGACCTCTGAAGCTGGAGAAGCCATGTGGAGATCCCTGCCAATGCTGAGTTGCTTCTACCACCACTGGATGCTGTTGGTGGACCTTGTGCCCTGGAAATGAGGAGCCATGAGTGGACCCCAGCCAGCAATGGGACTCTGCACCCACTGGCCTGTGATTTCATGAGTTGGAAGGCAACATTATAGACTGGTATTGGGCATATGGGCTATATCAGACTTATGACTTTGAACTGGAATGAGTTGAAGTGCTTCCTTAATGTCCCATTCCTCTTGTATATAAATCTTACCTTTATAGCCTTATGCATGTCTATGAATTTTTCTTCTCTATTTTACCTAGACTAAAACATGAGGATAGGGGAATAGAGCTAAGTACACATATTTGTATGTTTAATATTAAGGTAGCAGATTGACACTGAACATCTACTCAAGTTTTCCCACAGCCTAAGAACAATTTGTTCTAATAATACAGCATTCTGTGATGCTCACCTTCCCGACATGATCGCTGACGACAAAATTGGTGCATAAACAAATGTGGTGAAGAAAGCTGATGGTGCCCGGCTATCAAAAGATAAAGAATCTGGGATCTTAACGACTTGACAATAAACAAACAGGCATCTAGCTCAGAAGCAACACAGCTCACATTGAAGAAGCACACCAGTATACGGGATCATGCGGTGTCAATGGGATCGTGTATCAGGCATCAAAGACCCCAAACAAAACAAAACAGAAAATCATATTTATGTGATTCAGAGGGAAGAAAGAGTGGAAATACAAAGCCCATAAGTCGTCTATTAGAACACCCCTTGTCAGAACAACCACAAGAAAGAGAAAAGCCAGTACAACACCATTGAAATACATAACTTTCCTCTAGCTCTTTAACGCTCTCCCCGCACTATCATGACCCCAATACTACCTTACCAATCTGACTAGCCTAGAACATGTACACTGGTACAGATAAGAACTGGCAGCATAGGGAATCCAGGACACATAACCCCCTAAGGACCAATAATTAGAGTAGTGATACTAGGAGAGTACGGGAAGCAGTGGGGAAACAAGGAAACCCATCACAATGATTGACATATAACCTCCTCTCAGAGGAATGAATAACATAAAAGTGGATGAGGAGAGAGAGCGGAAGGTGTAAGACATAAAATAAACCCAATAATTTATAAATTATCAAGGGTTCAGGAGGGAGTGAGGGACAACAAAAAAAAGAAGAGCTGATACTAAGAGCTCAAGCAGAAAGAAAATGCTTTGAAAATGATGATAGTTTGATATATTGGATATATATGGGTTGTGATAACAGCTGTAAGAGCCCCCATGTAAATGATTTTTTAAGTTAAGTTGTAATTTGAATGAGAAATGTTTATTTGGACATATTATAAAGCTCGCGTTCTGATAATTGCCTAAAATGATATACCATTGTGCGGTAACTTTTACCCACAGGCATTCACTCAAGCCCTGTGGGTCAGCAAACCCTACCATCTGAATTACATGGTCAGAGACACTAGTAAGGTGCAGTGTGAAGACACTCAGCTCCACATCTGTGAGTCATCCAATCCACCTTCCCAAATTAAGTGCTCAAAGACTCCCATTTGCCAGTCAGTGCCCAGAAAAAAGTACTCACCCTAACTTGCTTTTAATCCTGATTCTGCTATTTCTTCTCTGATAGTTGTCATCTGGATCCAGGAGGCTCATTGCACGAAGGTTTTGGATACAGAAGATGTCTCCAGTCCTGACTCTTGCTGGTAGTGAGATCCTCCCAGCTTCTCAATAGGCTTATTTTATACACAATAGGATGACATTGCAGGGAATCTTATTCATAATTGCAAACAGACACACCCTTTCATTATTTGCCTCCACTTTGTTTATCAGAACCTTGTCTGGAATGGTTGTTTGGTGAGAGCTAAGAGACTTTGACTTGAAAAGAAATATTAAAGAATTCACTCCTATACAGAGCAATCTGCACTGAAGGTTGTAAAGTTTTATTTTCATCAATAAATTTTTCAAGTCTTAGATTTGACAAGTAAGTTTGTATCATATGCACAGCATATTGCAGATAGCTAAGAAATCTTCCTTCAATGTTGATGCCATGTTATTCTTTTAGTCCACCTTTTGAGATTATTTTCTCACATAGGTATGTTTATGGTTAATATTGAATATTCATGGTGAAATAATTTAACCCTCAGGCATAAACTTTCCTCAGAGTACACAATACATTAGCTAACATTTCCCTTGGTCTAGGTATATATTCAAAGTAAGTAAACTTAAGAGTTCTGGAATTCCCATTCTTCTCAATGTCATTCATAATATATCATGATTCACACAGTCAAATGTCTTTGCATATTATATACAACACAGGTAAACATCTTTTTGACATTGGCTTCTTTTATCCAAGATCAATCTGACATCAGTAAAATTAACCTTTGTATTATAGGCTCTTCTGAATCAAGCAAAAACTTATGATGGTTCCCAGACAATATATTGCTGCAATTGTTTTTTAATTTTATTCAGCATGACATTACTTTCAAGTAATATTAATGATATGTTTTGAAATTTTTCCACATTCTGTTTAAAAAGGTATGGATATGGTTCTCTTTTAGTCAACTGGTCATGTGTCTGATTTCCACATTTGTGGGCATGTAGGCTTGAGTTTTTCTAGCTTAGATCCATTTGTTGGTACATCTAAATTTATATTTCCCCAATTCTTGGACATTTGTTCCTCACCAAAGCTTCAGTGCAGTTTGCAAGTCATCCTTCAATATTAATTTTTGTATATATGCTACCTGATAAAAGAATTGAAACTTTAACTAGATCTTTTTAATACATTGACTTTGCATATTCCTTCCATCATCTTTTTCAATAGTTTTGTTGACAAGTAATTTATATAATGTATAGTTCAATAGTTCAATCATTTAATCATATCAAGAAGAATTGTAAAATCATAAGCATATCATGTTCAGTGCATTCCCCCCTCATGGTTAATTGTCTCTAAGATGAGTTATGCAATCAGTAGCCATTGTAGAACTCCCTCTCCCTGCACCTATCTACAATACTTACTCTCTAAATTCCCTTACTCTTCATCTACCTTCCCATCCCCATATTCCTTAGGGTATTAATCATTATTTTCTTCATAAAAGCCTTTACTATTAAAACTTGAAGCTTGAATCTTACATCAAATATGTTAGTTTGAGAAATGCCTAGTGTGTTTTTCCCTTTTGGTTTTTAACTAAATATTTGCACATTTCATTGGAATACTTTATTTTGTCTTCTTAAGCTGCCCTTTGAAGTTTTCTGTTGAGCTCTCATATTTCATAATTTATTCTGTTAGCTTTATCTTATTAACAAGCAATGTTCAAATTTCTTTTGACATTCATTTTTGTCTTTTCTTTCTTTACTGTCCTTTAATTTCCTTTTGATTTCTTCATGACCTTTGTGTCCTTGATGTCATCCTGTAGTCCCTTGTCATTAATGCTCAATCAATTCTTCAGATTACCTGTAAATTCAAGTTAGATACACTCAAGGTCATATTTTGGATCATTTTTTCCTCCACTTGAATTTTCATATGAGTAATTGAGCGTCACTTCCACAATAGCCCTCTGACCTTGTTCCGACTGATATTGAGCTTCTCTATCATTTGTTTCAACAGAATCAGCTGATTTGATTAGTGTGTTCCATCCAGTGATGGCTGCTGGTATAGCCACTGTTTATTGGAAAAAGTTGTTTGCCACTGAAAAAGTCATAGATCTTTCAGAGTTCTATCATAAAATCTGTCATCGTTTTTTGTTACCAAGGTCATGTTTCCCAACTGCGAATCTTTCTTGTGTTTTTCATCTTTTAAATTCAAGTCACCAATGTGAATCATTGCATTTTGATCATACGTTTGATGTAATTAAGAGAGCTAGAGTTGGTGAATCTATTCATCTGTAGCATTAGTAGTTGGTGCCTAAAATTTGAATAATAGCAGTAATAATTTATTTTCTTTATTGGCATATAGATATTAAATTGCCACTGATAAAACTGTGATCAGGATAAGCTTAGCAATGTTGTTTTTAATGATCAATATGATATTGTCTCTCTTTAATTTATCATTTTCAGTGACTATATAACTGCCTTATTCAAAGTGGTGACTACCAGTCTATTTGCATTCATTAATGTTTTTTAGGATATTGCATTACATTATTATAAACAATTTCATTGACAAATATTCTATGTAACATACAATCCAATGGCTTAAAAATATTCAAAAGAGTTGTGCATTCATTACCACATTCAATTTTAGAACATTGTTTTCATTTTTATATTAATTATTGTAAGTTCCCCATTGACCTTCAGTCTTTCCTTGCCATTACCTTAAGAAAATATTAATCTACTTACCATACTGCATCTAGAACTAATTATCCTGAATTTCATAAAAAGAAATGCGTACAAATCATACCAATAGCAACAAAGTAAAATACAGCAAAACTTCAATATAAAAGAAAGCACAAAATAAAAAGGCAGAAATGGTTTAAAAAGGAAAAGCAATTGTAGGCGGGTCAGACCAACTGCATTCCCTGAACTGTACTTTCAGTGCTATTGGTGGGAGTGCTGTTATAGGGAGAGGATGTCATCTCAAGTTGAGGCGAGCCTGCTGTCATCTGTGTGAACTAGCTGCTCCGAGGATTGGGACATTAGAATGAGGTCAACTCTCTCCCTTTTCTGTAGACACATAAATAATAACTTCTCTTTGGGTGGATTAGTGCCCTGGGGTCCCCTTTCTGTCTTTTTTCTTCCCCCACCCCTTTGTGGACCTTAAAGCCATATGAGGCAGGGGCAGGGTGGGGCAGAAAAGATGTCTTTCAGCACAGGTGTGATCTGCATTTCTTTTATTTTTTCTTTCATTGGATAACGTATGTGGCATTGGGTTTGGTCTTATTCACACTGGAGTTTCTGGTCCTCAGCCCAGGAATTGTGCATTCTGTGTTTATTATGCTATTTGAATGTTCCACAGTAGATTTGTGTTATACTTGTCTTTTTGTTATTATGCTTTTGTTCAGCATAATATCCTCCAACTCTTTTCATGAAATGAAGTGCTTCATCTTTTCATCATTCTTTTTTTTAGGGATGCATTACAAGCATTTGCTTTTGCATTAATTGCATTAAGACATTGCATGTCCTTACAAGCATTTGCTAATCCAGTCATTTATGAATGAAAATTTAGGTTGTTTCCAATTCTTTGTGATTGTAAACTGCACAGCAATGAGCATCAGAACATAGATGACTGGTGGTGGCCTGTTTCTTATTTCTTCTGGGTATATATGCCCAGTAGTGGAATTGTTGGGTTGGAAGGTACCTTGTTTTCTATCTGTTTTAGATAACCCCAAACCATTTTCCAAGGTAACTGTGCCTATCTACAAGACCACCAGCAGTGAATGAGCATTCCTATGTCATCACACGCCCCCCAAATCTGTTGCTTTCAGTTTTTTTAGAAACTGTTTTTTGGGCTATTTTGTGGCTGTTAGGTGATATCTCATAGTTGCTTGATTTGCATTTTCCAGATGGCTAATGATAGGGAGCATTTTCTCTTATGTTTATTGCCCATGTGTGTTTTACCCCTTGGGAATCTGTTGGATTCTGTAGATTTTAGTAATAAGCTATTTGACTGATAGATCATTGCTAAATGAGTCTGTGCACACTCTTATTACTCTCTTGATAAAATGTTTGAATGTACACAAGTGTTTTATCTTTAGTATGTCCTACTTGTTTATTTTATCTTTCTCTGGGTGTGCATCCTTCATTATGTCTGATAGCTAATGTATTCCCCATACAAGTTTTTAACTTTGTACCAATTTTCTCATTGATGACCCTGATAGTTAGGATTTTATCTCAAGGTCTGTGAACCATCATGAATTTGGTCTTGTGTATGGAATGAGGCAAGGATCTTGCTTCTTTTTCTGCAAGTAGATATCCAGTTTTCTATCACCAATTGTTATAAAGGGTGTCACATATGGGAGGGTCACATTTTGGGGGCCTTTATCAAACATTCGTTCTTGTATGCCGCTGATTTTATTTCTGGATTTTCTGTTCCTATCCCTTGGTCTGTGTATCTATCATTATACCAGTACCATGTTGTTTTGATAACTGTGGCTATATAATAAATTTTAAAGTCAGATAAGGCCAACCTTCCCTTTTTTTCTATCTCTTTTAAAAAAATTATCATTTTGTTTGGGGCTCATAAAATACTTATAACAATCTGTCCATACATCTATTGTCCACATTTGTACACTTGTTTCCACCACCGTTTTCAAAACATTCTTTCTATTTGAGCCCTTGGTGTCAACTCCCCATTTCCTCCTCCCTAGCCCTCCCTGCCTCCCTCATGAGTCCTGAGTAATTTATAAATTATTATGTTTTCATGTTTTCCACTGTCTGATGTCTCCCTTTACCTCCCTCTCTGTTGTCCATCTCCCTAGGAGGGCATGTAAGGTAGGTCATTATGATCAGTTCCCCCCTTCTCCCCCCATCTTCCCTTTACTCTCCTGGTATGGCTACTCTCAATATTGGTCCCAAGTTGTTTATCTGTCCTATATTCCCTGTGTTTCCAGCTTTTTTTTGTACCCATGTACATGCTCTGGTCTAGTCATATTTGTAAGATAGAATTGTGGTCATGACAGTGGATGGAGGAAGCATTAAAGAACCAGAGGAAAGCTGTATGTTTCATCAGTGTTACACTGCACCCTGACTGGTCCACCTTCTCCCCATGACCCTTCTGGAAAGGGATGCCCGATTGCTTACAGACTGGCTTTGGGCCTCCACTCCACACTCTGCACATCATCCATATTATGATTATTTTTGCTCTGGGTCTTTGATGCCTGATAACTGATCCCATCTACACCTAATGCTTAGAGTCTGGTGTACTTTTCAATGAGGGTTTTGCTGTTTCTCAGTTAGATGGCTGCTTGCTTGTCTTTAAGCCTTTAAGACCCCAGATGCTATATCTTTTGATAGCTAGCCACCATCAGCCTTCTTCACATTTGGTATGCACTTGCTTTGTCTTCAGTGATCCTGTAAAGAAGCTGAATATAGCAGAGAGCCAGATTATCTGAACAAAGTGTTTTTGTGTTAGGGGAGTAGTTAAGGAGAGGCCCAATGTCCATCTGGTTTCTTTATACTAAACCTATAAATGTATGTACATAGATCTATTTTTCCATCATTATATATAAATCTATTTACATATGTACATGCCTGTATTTAGATCTCTAAAAATGCCCTTTGCCACTGAGTTCTTTCCTCTGTTTCCTTTTATGTTCCTTTTGTCCCACTAACATTTTCAGCCTTCATTTGGGTTTTAGTAATTTCTCTGTGCTACATTGCCCTTGGTCAAGTCCTACAAGACATCCTACACCTACCCTCCTTGCCATCGATTTCCAGTCACTTGTTTCCTTGTCCCTGGGTTTCTTAACATCTACATCCTTTCCCTGGTGTTGATTTTTTTTCATCATTATCTTGTATCCCACTTATTTATCTCTGCTCTGATTTTATAATTTCTTTTATTTTGCTATTAGAATGATTGTTCTGCTGACTCTGTTCTAACTGCTGAAAATTTTGTGAGAGGGTTTCCAACCATACGTCTCTCTTCCTTCTTCACATGCACATGTACCCCTTTCAAACATCCTCTTATAACTGCCTTTGCTGCACCCTATAGGTTTTGGTATATTGCATTCTCATTTCCATTAGTTTTTGGAACTTCCTGATTTCATCTCTAATTTGGGTTAGTGCCCAGTCCTTTTGGAAAAGAAAGCTATTCACCCTCTGTAGCCACCTAATCTGGTGTCAACATGAGACTTAAATGTGAAGGGGTGGAGTTTAGCCTATCAAGCCTGTCAAGGTTGCTGCTACCTGATGACCTTTATTGGAGGCACTAAGAAGATAAGTAGCTCACTAGAGGTGGGACACACACACACACACTATCCCTGTGAGACACTTCTGTTGACAAGACACATGGAGCTACAATAGAGTTCTGGGTTGGAGGAGCCATGTGGAGGCCTCTGCCATCATTGGGATGCTTATACTCTCAGTGGCTCCAAACACTTTTCACCCTCTGGACTATGATCTTCCTGCATTTTGTGTCATTGCAGGTGTTTCATGAGACTGAAGAGGACTTTGTAGATTGGTATCGAACATATGGGCTCATATTGGACTTAATCTGGATTAGGTTGAAATGTTTTATCAATATTCATTTGTTCTTGTATATAAAGCTCTTCTTTCTTTCTCTTCTCTCTCTCTCTCTCTTTTGTTCTTTCTTTCTTTCTTATACATATATGAGTGTACTGTATTTGTTTCTCCGGTCAACCCAGGTTAGCAGACCCTACAAGTATTTGCTCTTGTTATAACAAAAAAAAATTTCTTTAGTTGATTTCCATATGAATGACTTAGTGGTCAGAGAATGAGTTTGGAGTGATACCTAAATGTTTGAATTTACTACTTAAGCTTGACTTGTGTCCCAGCATGTGGTCTGTTTTGAATAGGTGCCGAATGCACTTGAAAATAATGTCAGGTGTTTTTTGTTGGTGTTGCCGTTGTTTTCTTTTGCCATTGAGTGGAGAGCTCTGAATATATCTATCTGGTTGATTTGTCTAACTGTAGAATTTAGTTCTGTATCCTCGTTGTTGAGGTTCTGTCAAGTGATCTGTATTTTCAGAAAGTGGTATATTGAAGTCTCCTACTCTGATTGTTGATCCTATGATTTCTTTTTTCAACTTTTGAAGGATTTGATCCATGAATTTTGCAGGACTCTCATTGGGCACATATATGTATATTTTGCTCACTGACTCTTGGTTCACTGATCCCTTATGCATTGTATAGTGCTCATCACTATCTCTTGTTATGTCCTGCACCATGAGATCCATTTTTTCAGAGATTAGGACTTTAATTCTTGTTGTTGTTATTGTTTTTAAAGTGCCATTAGCTTGGCATGCTTTCACCGGCCTTTGATCCTTAACCTATTTTTGTCTTTGAACTTGAGCTGTGTCTCTTGCCAACACCATATTTACAGATTTTGCTTCCTAATCCAATCTACTTTTGATGGGTGAATATTGATGGGTGAAGATTTCTTTTGATGGGTGAATTCAGACCTTTGACACTTAGAGTTATTATATCCATCTGTGCATCTTTTGGTGTTTTCTCATAACTTGTGGTAGAGATTTCCATTCTCCCTCCTTATTTTTGTGTTGTGTATGTGGATGGAAGGGCATTCATTCTTTCCTTCTTTTCACCTTTTGATCAAAGATGACATGGGCATTACTTTCATTGTGCTTTCTTCTGAATAGTATTACACCATGTAATGATCTCATATTAGTGTTCTGTAGAAATTGGTTGTCGGCTCAGGTGAGTTGGAAAGTAATTTTTGTAGTGCAAGTTTTTTTACAGCATAGTCTCTAAATTTTCCTGATTTGGGAAAACTCTCACCTCTCCTATTTTGATGGAGATTTTGGCAGTATAGAGGATGTCGGGTGTAATGGTTTTTCTTCTTTAATCTTCAGATTATGGTGTTCCATTCTCTCCTCTTCTTAATCATTTCTACTGACCAATGGGAGTATGTCCGTATCTGATTACACTTATAGGTGATGGCATTTTTTTTCTTCTCGCTGCTCTTATGGATTTCTCCTTTTCCTCAATGTTGGATATTTTGACAACCATATGCCTTAGTGTGTTCTTCTTAGGGTTCAGTCAATATGCTTCCTGAATGACTGTCTGATTCTCTTTCATTAAATTGGGAAAGTTTTCTTTCTATTGTGACTGCTGATTTCTTTGTTATGTCTGGCTCTGTTATCCCAATTATTTGACTTCTCTTCCTCTATACAACAACACTCACTGTGTTCTGGTTTCCTACACTTTTTATGATTATCTTATTTAATTGTCTTTTTCATTTGTTAAATTTTACTTGGGTGTTTTTGAGGTTGCTATTGGGATTCTCCACCCTTTCCAGCTTGTTTGTTATGTCTTTTACCATTTTCTTTGCTTCTGCTGAAACAAACATCAACTCTTGTATTTCCCTGTCTTTACTCTTATTTCATCCTCATTCTGTATTGATTCTGTTACATTCTGCAGGACTCTCCATAGCATTCTGAATGCTTCTTTCAGTGACAATTCCAGGGATGTTCCTTCTATGTACATCTCTAGGTCCAGGTCCTCCTCAGACATTGCATTTTATTTCTCTTGCTTTCTTCTAATGGCTGCTGTCGTGGCTTGTTGATTGCACTGTATTTCAGTGGTATTCAGTGCCACTTTCCTGGGATTCTGGTAGCCCTGTATTTTCTGGTAGCCCTGTATTTTTTTTCTCAGAGACAAGAATGACATTAATGACTACCTGGAATCAAGTGCACTGAGTTCCATTTTTATCTCACTAGGGTGGACTCTCTCCAGAGACGGCTCAAGTTATCTTTTTGGAGGAGAGCATGGGTAGCTCTCTAAGGGAGTGCAGTGGGGATGATTACAGGCTGAAAGGGTCATGCTATAAGCTTGATGGTTTACAGTGCAGGTCCGCATTCAGGGGATACTTGTTGGGGGGAGTGGAGGGATGGTCAAGAAACCTGGGTGCAGAATAATCCTAGGTGCTGGTTGAGAACCATAGCTCTAGTCTGATCACAGGAAGTATGAGAGGCACTGAGCAGGCAGGGGCAAGAGGTATATCAGGGAGTTGCCATGGTTCCCTGTGTGAGAATCTGGATGGGAAGTCTAAACTGGTCCCATGCTGATCTGAGATTGAGTCTCACTTCTAATTTTCTGAGTCTGCCTCCTCAGGTAGGGGACAGAGTTTCAGTCAGAGCCAGAGAGGGAATTACAGTGCATAGAGAAAGGGTAATCTCAGTGCTGTTCTGTTGCTTTCCCTGTGGGCAAAAATCTAGATGGAAAGTCTCAATCACTTCTGTCCTGATCTGAGTCTGACTTCTCAGTTCCCTAAAATTGCCTATTTTGGTAGTGGGGTTGTGTTTCAACCAGCAGTAGAGAGGTCATTCCAATGGGGGTGAGGTGGGGGGAGGAAACCTGAGCCTGGTTGTGCTACTTTCCCCATAAATGAGCATCTGGGTGAGAAATTACATCACTCCTGCAGAGCACTGATCTGAGTTTCATTTAAGTTTCCTGAGTTTGCATGTTTTGGTGTGGGGGCGGAGCTTCGACTAGAGTCTGAAAGGGAATATCAGTGGCATGGGGATAGGGGGACCTCAGCACTCTTCTGCTGCTTCTGTGGACAAGAATCTAGATAGGAAGGCTAAGTCACTCCCATAGTGCTCTTATCTGACTCCAGCTTCTAAGTCACCTGCATTTGCCTAGTTGTGTTAGGGCATGGGGGGCTTTAGCCGGCAATGGAGAGGAAATTATAATGATGGAGGGGAAAAGGATTTCTCAGCTTGATTCAGCTGTGTTCTCTGTGCAAAGGAGTCAAAATGGCAAGTCTGAGCTGAATCCCCTAGCACAGGGAATCTAATCCCCATGGCTAGGTTCCCCTACTTGGCCCTCTTACCAGTTTTTCTCTTATTTTCACAGAATAATCTAAGGAGCATATGTTCCTTCAGTGCCATATTCCCAGAAGTCTCTGTTTTGATTATTATTGGATGTTTGCAGCTGTTCCAAACTTTACTTCAGCATGTCATTCCTCATTGAGGTTGACTGAATTCTAGAAGACAATTCTTCCCCAGTCATATTTTGAATGTCTTCCAAACTCAGGGGCTAAACCTATGTCACTATAATTAGTCTATTCATATGGTTTTTACAGGCTAATATTTTTAGAATCTGGAAGCTCCACTGAAATCTACTCAACATGTGTCACAATGCTGGTAGTTGAAATAGAGAAAGCATAGCTCCTTGAATGACAAGTCACCACAGTAAGATACATGGACAGACAAATGTTGAACTTTGCTTAAATGTAACTTAAAAAGAATTTTGTTGGGCTACCCTCTGGTTTATAAATAAGCTAAGGTACAAAATTAATCACAGAAATTAAAGAAGTTTTATCTAATACTTTAAATGTGCTGTTTTTGTTTGCGCTATTAGGTCAGTTTTGAGTCATACCAGCCATATGTTAAAAAAAGACTGAAGCTCTGTCTTACCCTTTGTTTCTCAAAAGTTAAAATTACTTTTGTTTTTTTTTTGGGGGGGGGGCATCACTACCCTCTGGTGGGAGTTGGAGGCCCAGCCTTGCTCCTGGAAAGCTGCTGCTGGACTTGAACCACCAAGCCAGTGGGCCGCAGTCCTGCACTCAATCACTATGCCACTGGGGCTCAGCCCTAAAAGTTAAATATTTTTTTTGTGAGACAACACATTTATGTCCTGTTGTATTTCTTATGTGTCACTGAGTGAGCCAATTCATTGCCCCAAATCTCGCTCATTGGGGAAAACTGAAAACATATCCTCTGAGAATAGAAACTAATGAAGGAATCTCCTTATCTCCACTCTTATTTAACATGGTGCTGGAAATGTTAGAAATATTAGGCAATATAAAGTAATCAAGGAAATACAATTGGGTACTGAAGAAGTCATACTTTTGCTACTCACAGATGATAAGACTTTATATGGTGAATGTCCTCAAGGACTCCACAAAAAAAAAATTGTTGCTTACAACACCACTGAAACCCAAGACTTTCTACTGGCTGGAGATCATTCTGCATTTGATATTGTTGCATGTGTTTTGCAAATCTGAAGAGGAATTTACGACTGATATTGAACATATGGGCTAATATCAGGTTTATGACCTTGGACTGGACTAGGTTGGTATGTTTTCTTAATGTACAGTTGTTCTTGTATATAAAATTCTTTCTTATACACACACAAAAAAATTGTTGGAAACAATTGAGGGATTTGGTAAAGTAGCATGCAGAAATCAATTAGATCTCTATTACCAGCAAAGAGAGCTCCAAAAAGCCATGAAGAATACAATATTATTTACAGTAATTATACAAATGACTAAGTACTTAGGAATAAACCTACCAAAGAAACAAAGAAAAGTATATAAAGAAAAATATAGAACATTGCAAGAAATCAAAAGAGACCTATACAAAGGGAAAACTATCCCATGTTCATGAATAGGAAAACTTCATGTTATGAAAATGTCAATAGTATATATATATAATTTATATATATGTAGTATTTATATATATAAAGTCTATTAAAACTTATTACAACCAATGCCAATTCTTACTTCTATTAACCATTTAGAAGACAGGAACATTGCCCTTGTGAGTTTCTAAGACTGTAACTATATACAGAAATAGAAAGCCCTTTCTCTTATAGAGCGGCTGGTAGTTTTGAATGGCTGACCATGCAGTGAGCAATTCAATGCATAATCATGAAGCATTCCCCAAATACAATGTGCTCCCAATCTAAATCTTAACCTCGTTATTTAAATAAGTGGAAAATTTACTCATCAATTTCATAAAAAGAGAGATGAGATGTACAGTAAGCAAAAAACTTAAACAGAAGAACAAATAGTAGGAGGCCTTGCATAATCTGATTTTACAGCATAGTCACATAGTCAAAAGTAGTATTGGTCCAATGATAGATGCGTAGACAAATGGAACAGAATAGAAAACCAAGAAATAAATGAATCCCCCTCTAGGGAACTGATTTTTGACAAAGAGCTAAAAAACATCTTTGGGAAAACACAGTCATGCTAAAAAGTTCACTCTCTAGCTGCAGGAGGATGTCCTCAAAGTTACTGTGATGATTAATGCAAAACACTTCTTAATACGATTCAACTATTGAATTGGATTATGTGTTAATTGTTTGCCAATAAAATTATTAAAAGTGGCTTTATTTTTCATGATGCTGGTGATTTGAATCATTAGAGATTTTATAAAATTCTACTTTGAAATTACAGGATAAAGTCAGTTACACAAATTGTCTTTCTAGTCTTAGTACTTCTGTATGTGCTATTCTTTTGCTTGTCACATATAATTACTAAAGCACTTTTTTTTACAACATTACCCCTGGAAATATTTTGCATTCTAAATATTTGGATTATAAAATGACTCTCATTTGCTACTACTGATTGATTGTTCTTGTGGAAGACATAAAGAAAAGCTGACTAACATTCAGAAAATAACCCAGAGGTAATATCAAATAGAATATTTCAAATCAGTAAAATAAAATAGAAATGTAATCACCTTTTCTATTTCTTTAAAAAAGAGCAATTTTAATGAATTTGTCCTCAACTAATTCTGACTTTCTAGCCTGGTCCTTGTGGGTAGAGCCAGAGTTGTATTCAATTTATATTTATTTCAGCTAATACTTCCTAAGTGCATGCTAAAAGTCTTCTGAATATTTTCAGTGAAAATTAGGCTTTCAATGAAATCAGTTAGTTTTGAGTTGATCCTGATTCATGGCAACCCCGTGACTGCAAATATAAAAATTATACATGGTGATCTTAGAGTAGGGTGATAGCTTTAGCTCTGTCATCTGTAAATTACTTTGATTTGAACTCTTTGTTCTATATTGTAAATGATAATTATATATTATATTATATATGCATGCATTCACACACAACTTACACATGTTCTAAATAAATTTGTTATTTTGCACTTAATATGTCTCAGGCAGGGATAGATACAGATTTTCTAGATCATGCAACTCATAACATCATTTTGGCTTGTTAGATAAAGAATAAACTTTTTTTAAAAAAATAAACTTTTTTTCTTCTTTACTTTGCTTATATGCTTCTTGCCATATGAGAATGCGGCATATGAGAATATGTATACATAATAATTTTCTATGAAGACAATTTAAAGATGATTTAGTCTTCTTTATTACATGACATCTGATATAGAAACTTATTTGCATCCACTTTGTTCCCACTAACTGTGATGAAGTATAACTGTCCTACCAGGTTTCTAAGTCTACACCCGCATCATTCTGCCAGGAAGATGAGTGTCAGATGAATTCAAACTTCTAACCTCTCAGTTAACAGGTGAGTATATTGTGTACACCAAAGCTATTTGACTAATAATTAATTACTTTGGGGGGCATCACTGCCCTCTGGTGGGAGGAAGAGTCCCACCCTTGCTTCCGGAGCGCTACTGCTGGATTTGAATCGCTAAGCCAATGGACCACAGTCCCGCACTCAACTAGTACATCACCGGGGCTCAGCGCTCTTAACTAATAACTATTGAAAGAAAATATTTTTTTCAGTATCCCAAATCATTATTGGTGATAATGTGTATACTTTTGAAATGTTTTCAAATTTAAGAGAACCTTTATCTATTTTATTTCTTATTTGAGCTATAAGAGTTGAAGAATTATTAGAAACTGGCTTCTGGATGTATATATTTCTTGCATTATTTACCCTCTGATACCCTTTACTTCTGGTGCCAGTTAATACAGGATAAATTCCTCTTGTGATATAATTCATTGTGCTGAGCTTTCAAGTCATGAAACTGGGCACATTTGCAATATAGGTTCTAGGAGTTATCTTTGAATTGAAAGCTTAATTGAGATAGTTAACAACAGCTCTATGAGGTAGCTACATAATCTCGTCTCAACTTGCAAAGGGATGAGTCTAGCCTGTCAATCAGGTCACACGCTGGTGACCTCATTTTGGAGGCCTGCAGGAGATTATTAGCTCACTGGGGGCCAGACACTCTTTCTGCTTTGTCTACCCGAGTCAAGCCAACAGGAGCTATGTTGAGGTAGCCCAAATCCAGGAACTAAACAAGCCATATGGAGACTCACAGCTGCACTGAGATGCTTCCACCTCCACTGGAACCATAAGGCTTTCTACTCACTGGCCTGTGATCTTCCTGTGTTTGGTACCATTCCATTTGTTGTGTGAGTCTGAAGAGGAGTTTATACACTGATATTAGGCATATGGGCTAATATCAGACCTAGAGACTTGATATTAACTTACTAGTATAGCTTCAAAAGTTGGTAAACCCAGGATCACCAAGAACACCTTAAGGTACAGCATAAAAGATTCTACAATCGACAAATCAGGCTTGTGAAAATGTAGAAGTGGATGAGTGAGTGAGTGAGTGAGTGAGATGTTTAGCTGGAGGCTTCCTATAACTTAAGTAGTTTCAGAATCTGATGAACTCAAGATGGGCAGGAAGACCACAAACTGAATATATCAGTATGCAGAGACAGATAATTTCATTGTCAGCAGGTCAGGTTTGTGACTGGACAGGTGAACGAATCCGAGAATGATAGGTCAAATAGGAGACCACTGATGACTTCTGGGATTAGCATTGGCTCAAGTGTGAAAAACCAGAGGTTGATGATCTGGAAGCAGGATCCAGATTCTGCAGAAAGCAATCAAGTTTCTGCATAGTGATAATTTTAATAGAAATTAGCCCCCAGCCCTTATTTGCATTAGGGCTGTGACCTAACTATTAGGGTTGTATTCCAACCTTATCTTACAATTTTTTGGCTGTTTACTGCAAATCCAATCATGGACTTGATCAAATATCATGGAAGACAACTAGATCAAACCACAGATAATCTTGATTCAGTTGAGTTGACATAAAACCATGCTATCATGTTAACTAATTTTGTATAAGTATCTTAATTATTTCATAATTTGATGAAGCATGGAAGGAAGCATTCGCTGCTTTTCTATGCTAGGAAATGTGGAAGATAGTTACTTGGCCAACTAAATGGGAAAGATCCATATCTGTACCCATTCCAAAGAAAAACGACCCATCAGAGTGCTCAATTTGTAGAATAATTTCATTAATATCATAAATATCATACTACTATCCTAATGGTGAACTTTATTCTTCAGTTGAAGATAAATTAGGCACACTGAGGTTAAGAAAAATTCCCAAGTTCATTGCTAATGCTTAGCCTAATAGGCACATAGACTGAGGCTATCTATCATATGAACTTGATCTAGTACCTAGTTGCTCATTGCAGTGCTTTCTTAGATATCAATACCTCATTCTTTTATTAAAAGCCTCCTTGAAATTAAGTCTCTATGTAAACATGAGTCATTTATTGTGAACCTGCCAGTTAACATTGGCAAATTAGTATACACACCTAAAAGTACTTACTTAAAGGAGCATATAGCAAATGCATGGCATTGTTTGTGTTTTACTTATGAAAAATGAACAGAGCAATATGATTTCTTCAGTGTTACACAGAGGAAAAATTTGTCAATATCGAATGATATTTAATATACTACCAGCATATTGCTGTCCTAACCTTATAGTGTTTATTTGTATAATAACATTATCTGATTGCTACTGAAATCAATCACACGTGATACTGAATCAGGAAAATATAGCACTTGTAATCATGTAAAATTAAACCTGACATACCTGGTACACTGTTTATCCATGAAACAAAACATTAAACTCAAAAATTTAAATATTTTGATAAATTAAATACATCTGAAGAAATTTGAAATCCAGGGTTACATGTTTTATTATTAATTTAACATTAGTGCACTTAGTAAAAGCTATCGGCAATAGAACCTGGTATAAAAGCCATAACCAACATTATCACTCAATACAGTAACTTTAAGGTAAAATGTATATATTAACACAAATTATTCAAAGAAAGATAAAAATATCTAGTGAGGTAATTTATTATACTGCAAAGTTGAATGTAGAAGTTAACTTAATTCAAATTATGCATATAGAAAAAATAGAGCAGCTAAGTTTTAATACACCAAACCTCAAGTTATTTTTTTCTGGAGCCTATTGTAAATGAGGCAAATTACTAAATCATCTTTTTAGAGAACTTGATTGTATTTTTTCCTTTACTTACCAACATATTTATCTTCATAAAACTCAGCTCAAATATAAGCTTGATTTGAATCTCTTCTCCATTTTTAAAAACCTTCTCATTGTGAATTGGTTAAAAGTTTATAAAACCAATTAGCTTTCCATTCAGCAATTAACACACATTTTCATTCATGTTATTTGTGCAATTCCCACAAGGCAAAAATCACTTACTTTACTTCTTTCCCTGAGTTTCCTGTGTCTATTTCCTAATCCTTCTGAGCATTGTCCTTGGAAAATTCTGCCCCCTTGATCTCAAGTGATTGATCATTCTTAGATATGAATACCTCCCTAGCTTTATTTTACCTATATACACCAATCTTGTTTGGCTTAATAATGAGCCATGCGTGTGAGTTCATTTCCAGAAGTTATTGGAGAAGGTTGACTAAAGTCATACTCTCTGGGGTTACATAAACCTGATCATTTGTTGTTTTATAATTGAGTTTTGTTCTACATTTTTCTTCTCTATACTCAAAAATTCATTCACTACCATAGAGTCAATTCTGACTCATGGCTACCTGATGGGAAAGGGTAGAACTGCCTCTATGGATTTCTAAGATTGTAACCATTCATTGGATTATAAACTTCATCTTTCTCCCCAAAAGAGCTGGTGTTTTTGAACTGCTAACCAGCCCAATTTTTAACTACCGTGTCATGAGGGCTCTTTCCCATTCTATGCAGGGCCTTCTAATGTGATCCTTTTCAGTGCAGTTGATAGTTACATTCACGCAGAATTCAGTGATATTCTGGTCTCAAGTCATGGATACTGATGACTAGAGTTCATTAATTGATTGGTACCCTGGACCAATTTTTTAAAATGTACCTTTTTTTTCCTTCATTCTTCTTTCCTCTGGACAGGAAGACCAATCATCAGACCTTTGAGTGAATGTTTAACCAATGGGAAGCAGCTGCCCTTTTTAACAAGTGGTGCTGGAAACAATGGAAATCATATAGAAAAATGAAACACGAGGTTTACTTCAAGCCAAGCACAAGAATAAACTCAAGATGGATCACAGACTAGAAGTAAAACCCCAAATCATCAGGACCATCAAGGAAGGAATCGGGACAAACCTAAGATCATTGACCCAGGAAATTCATAGACTCTGCAATAAGGAAGGGTACACACTCAGGTGAACTAGAAATTGACAAATGGGATCTAAGAAGATTAAAACACCTGTGCACCTCAATAGGCTTCACCAAGAGTTGACAAAGCAACCCACAGACTGGGAGACAATTTTTAGTAATGACACATCAGACAATGGACTCATTGCTAAAATCTACAACAACCTTATGGCCAGCCAAAAGAGGAACACAGTTAACCCACTAAAGAAGTGGGCAAAACGTCTGAAACGAACTTTCACTAGAGAGGAGACTCATATGGTCAACAAGTATATGAGAAAGTGTTCCCGCTTATTAGCCATAGGAGAAATGCAAATTATAACAACCATGAGATACCATCTAACATCCCTCAGACTATCTCAAATCAGAAAATCAGTGAGCAACAAGTGTTGTGGGGAATGTGGTGACATAGGAACCATCTTCCACTGCTGACTGTGGAAAGCAATCTGGCTATACTTAAAGAAAATAGAAATTGACCTATCTTATGACCCAGTCATCCCTCTACTGGTTATATACCCCATATACCCAGAAGAGGTGACAAATAAAACATGACCAGTCATCTGCACTCCAATATTTATTGTATCACAATTCACAATCACAAAGACATGGAAGTAGCTTGTTTTCATCAATAGATGAGTGGATTAGTGAACTGTGACACATACACACAATGGAGTACTATGTAGCACTGAGATGCACAGACGCTCGCATGAAACATGTGATTTCATGGAAAGAGTTGAAAGGAATCATGTTAAGTGAGGTAAGCCAGTCTCAAAAGGAGGTATAGCATGAGTCCCCTGGGGTAAGTGCAGCAAAAATAGAAAAATAGACATTTATCTCACAAGACACGGGTGGAAACCAAGGTAGTTGGGGTAGTTCAGACCAAACACAGGGAGTTAGATGTAAGTTCAACATAAAGAAAAGGGAAGAGGGAAGGAGGAAGAGAATGGGGAGGAGAAGAAATTGGGATGATGGTATGGTGGGAACAAGGCACTAACTCACCCAGGGGGAGAGTATTGGTTGTGTCTCCACAGAATTGGAGTGTGCATTCAGACACCACCATGACACGCCAGACCAGAAGGGCAATGTAACATGTGGAGGAATCCATGAAAAGACTAGACTATAGGGCCATCCCCAACCAGAACCAGTTTGATTTCCACCCTGGAAGTGTGTGCCACAGAGAATGAAGCTATACTTTCTGATGGGGGGAAGGAACCGACCTACCTCACCCAGACGGAAGCAGAAGCAAATGAAGGGAAAGGAAGGGAGAGGAGAACACGCTGGCTCACCAAACTCTGAGGACAATGACCTCGCTTGGAGCAGTCAATGCACAGAAAGGACCATATGGCTGGGTCCACTATGAATCATGACACCCCACACTGACCCAAAGCCCTGCAGGGAACAGCACTGGAGACACCTTGTGGAATTTTTACCAGAGCTGACCCCACCACACTGGGGCAAAGCACTGAGGATGTGCAACAGAATTGCAAGGGGAGCAGAGCAAGGAAGCCCAGGGGTGGGGGTGGGGGGGACTAAAAATGGACTTTGGGGCCAGGGCGTGGTGCCCCATCAGACCTGACCCAAGGACACTCCTAAAGGTCAACAAACAGACCTTGAACTATTTACAGGCTTCTTTCTCTCTTTTTTTTGGTCTGTTTGTTTTGCTTTTGTTTTTGATTTTGTCTTTGGTTTTATTGCTGTGGGTTTTTTGTTTTTCTGTGTCACTTTGTTTGGCGCTGTCTTGTTTTTTATGTTCATATTACTATCTCTGCAGACACATCTAGGTGATATAGGCTGAATAAATAATGTGGAGAAGAAATCAATGGTATTAATGGTTCTGGGAGGACATGGGAGAGGGGGAGGTTTGGGAGAGGAAGTGGTAACTAACTAATCCAGGGACAAAGGAACAACAAGTGATTCAATACCAGTGGCAAGAAGGCAAGTAGGGTGTGGGAGATCTGGTAGGGACTGATCAAGGGCAGTGTAACTGACAAAAATTACTGAAACCCAAATGAAGGTTGAGCATGATAGTGGGACAAGAGGAAGGTAAAAGGAAATAGAGGAAAGAACTAGGAGGCAAAGGGCATTTTGAGAGGCTTAAATACAGGCATATGCATATGTAAATATATTTATATAACATGATGGGAAAATAGATCTATGTGCATATATTTAGAGATTTAGTATTAAGGTAGCAGATGGACATTGGGCCTCAACTCAAGAACTCTGTCTATACAAGCACACTTTGTTCAATTCAACTGACATTCCATGATGTCCACCTTCCTGATAAATTTCGCTGAAGACAAATGTGTGCATAAGCAAGTGTAGTGAAGAAAGCTGATGGTGCCTAGCTATCAAAGGATATAGTATCTTGAATCTTAAAGTCTTGAAGGTAAACAAATGGTCATCTAGTTCAGAAGCAGCAAAGCTCACATAGAAGCACACCAGCTTGTGTGACCATGAAGTGTCAAAGGGATCAAGTATCAAAATACTAAAAATTACATCATTGTAAATGAGGAGAAGTGCAAAGTGGGGAACAAAAGTCCATCTGTAGTTAATGGGACATCCCCTTACAGAAAGGTCACAGGGAATAGATGAACCAGTCAGGGTGGAGTGTAGCAATGATGAAACATTTAACTTTCCTCTAGTTCTTCAATGTTTCCTCTCCTTACTATCATGTCCCCAATTCTACTTTATAAATCGGATAGGAACCAGAAACATAGGAAATCCAGGACAGATGATCCCTTCAAGACCAGTGGTGAGAGTAACGATACCAGGAGGATGGAGGGAACATGGGGTAGACAGGCGAAATTGGTTACAAGGAGCTACATACATACAACGTCCTCCCTGGGGGATGGACAACAGGTAAGGTGGTGAAGGGAGATGTCGAACAGTGTAAGATATGATAAAATAATAATAATTTCTAAATTATCAAGGGTTCATATGGGAGGGGAAACTGAGGAGGGAGGGGGGAAATGAGGAACTGATAACAAAGGCTCAAGTCGAAAACAAACATTTTGAAAAAGACGATGGCAGCAAATATACAAATGTGTTTGACACAGTGGATAGAATTATGTGAAAAAATATATGAGCCAACCAAGCTGAAGAAAACAAAAGATTTATTAGGACTTTGGGTACAATGTAAACCACTGTTGACAAAACATCTATTGTCATTGTTGTCTTTAGATGTTTTCATTTTGAACCTTAAAATAGAAGTGCTTCACTATCCCACACCACTTTCATTGTTCTGTTTGAGCACACTCTAATACTCACTGTTCCAATCCAGCTCATTGAGGGTTTTTTTTTTTTTAATCTGGCCTCTACTAAATATGATGTTCCTTTTCAGGGACTAGTTTCCCCTGGAACACATCTAAAGTGCAAGAAACAACACCTCATCATCCTTACTTCTAGACAATATTCTGATTGTGCTTTCTCTAAGATTAGTTTGTTCTTCTGACATTCCATGACACCTTTAGAATTCTTTGAAACACCATAATTCTTAGTTAGTCAACCTCATTCATTGTTCTTGTTTCACACTCATAAGAGGCAACTGAAAATATCATGGCTTGAATCAGCAAATCTTAGTCCTAAAAGTGAAATTTTTGCTCTTCAAAACTTTAAATAGATTTTCATGGAGTAGATTTGCCCAATGAAATATGTTGTCTGATTCCTTGGCCCTTTCTTCCAGAAGTGGTGATTGTGTATCCACATATGGCAAAACCCTTCATAATTTTTATCTTTTCTGCTTTAGGATATTGTCTGTTGGTCTCGTTTTAGTTCTCTTTGTACTGAATAGCAATTCATACTGAGACTATAGTTCTTTATTTTTGTCTGTCAGTGCTTCAGGTCCTTGGCTTTCACCAAGGTACTTGTCGCACTTGCACATCACAAGCTTTGATGAGCCTTCTGGCAATCTCAATTATTCTTTCTTCTCCATGTAGTCTGCTTCTTTGATTCTTCCCTCAGGATACAGGTTAAATAAATATGGTGAATGAACTTAGCCATGACACATATCTTTCTTTATATAAAACCATGCAGCATTCCCTTGTTCTCTTTGAATGACTATCTCTTGGTCCTTGTACAGGTTCTGCATGAGCACAATGAAGTTCCAGAATTCATAGTATTCTCGATGTTATTCATAATAAATTATGATCCACATAGATAAAGACCTTTGCACTGCCAATAAAGCACAAGAAAACATCTCTCTGTTATTTTGTGCTTTCAGCCAAGATCCACCTGATGTTAGTAATGTTATGGCTTTTTCTATATCTTCTTTGGAATCTGGCTTAAATTTCTGGCATCTGTCTGTGGATGTACTTCTGAAATTTTGGATTATCTTCAGCAATATGTCACTTTCATGTGGTATTATTTATATTGTTTGATAATTTCTGCATTCTTTTGGGTGACCTTTCTTAGATAGCTTTAAATCAGTTGGTGAAGCAGCTGCTTTCAAGTTTCTTGGAATAGAGTAGTAAATGCTTCTAGTTTTGAATCAAGTTATTGTAATATTTCAATTGGTATATTTTCATTTCTTGGCTAATGTCTTCAGTGCAACTTGGACTTCTTCCTTTAATGCCATTTGTTCTTAATTATTCACTAACTCTTAAAATGGTTGACTATTTTTGTTATAAGGATAATGGATAAACTTATTATTATTAGCCAAAATAAGGTCTGGGGTCAAATGTTGAACATATCACCAGCTGTCTCATGAAAATTTAGGTTAAAGCTGAAAAAGTTAAAAGAAGCAAAATGCTACCCCAAACAACATTTTGAACAAATCACACCTCAATTAAGAGACTATATAAAGAAGTACAATGTTTTCAACACTAATGACCCAAGGCCAGATGATTTGTGGAATAATATTACATATGCTATACAGGAAGGAAACAAATCATTTAAAAGATAGGTAAGAAAAAATAAAGGAAAAAGTTCTGAAACTGACACTTCTACATAGAATCATGGCTAGAGGCCATTGATCCAGATATGGTTCACAGCAATTCTATGAATCCTACAACAGAATCTTGTATTCAACCTGTCTGGGGTCAACCTCATAATTGTTATTATGTTTGCACCCTTTGTTGTAGCCATTGTGTAAATCCATCTTACAGAAGATCCTCATTTTTCCCTGCCCCTCTTTTTCACTAGGAACTAACATTATGATTTTAAACAGTAATAATTATATAATACGATATTTTATGCAACACTTCTCCAATTATTCTTTTAAACACTTCACATAGGATGCATGATTTCCTCAACACAACACTTGTCTTGTGGTAAGACCAGTATATCTCTTTTATAGGTATAGAAATTCTGTGTACAGAAATCAAGTTTCAAACTATGATAGATTAGGTCAAGAGTTTGCTAACATTTCCAAACAACAGTGTCAGTAAATGTGAAGCCCTAATTCCAGTCTGGTTCTTGTGACACCCTAAGTTCATGTTATTTCTTCTAATGAGGTTCTCAAGTGATAAAAAAAGAAGCCTCACACATAAAAACTATAATGTAAGGGTAAATATTATAAGAATGGAAAGTTATTAATTGGTTTTGTAATTCAGCAGAAGGCTGGGCTGATTAGGAAACTTAATCGTGAAGCTGACCTTTTAACTGAATCTCAAAGAGCTGATCATATTTAATAATGACACATCTTATATGATTTTAATATGCAAATAAATTTAATATGCATTTATGATTTTTCTAGATATTCTGAGAAACTTTTATATGGGTCCTGTATCTGGAAAATATCTGAGAAACACTAAGCAAAAGAAAAGAATATGTACTTCAAAACATGCAAACAAAAATTGCTGAAAAAGTTATAATTTTGTTGAAAGGGAATGTACAGACTAGGACTTGTGATAAAAGAGAAATGCTCTGAGATTTGCACAATAATTTCTCATTTTTCATGATAGCATCCACCAGTCAAAACCAAAGTACTTTCCAGTCAGTTCTCCAATTCTAGATACCCAATAGAATAGAGTAGAAAGATCTCATGGGGGTTCTAAGGTTGTAAGGGCTATGGAAAAGTATCTCTTCTAGAAGAGTATGTTACATGTTGGAGTGCTAACCACAAGGTCATTGTTTCAAACCCCCCAGTTGCTCTGGGAGGAAAAGTTATGGCTGTTGAATTGTGGCAAAGTTTTAAGTATTGGATACTCAAAGAGTCTATTCTACACTGCCCTAAAGGGCCAATATGACAGTGAGTTTTGCAGTAGCTATAGAAACAAAGTCAGTGATAGAGTCAAGCCTTGGACTTGCACTTGACAGCCAATTTTAGCCACTTCAAAACCAAGGTAAGTGGATTTTAAGGGGGGAGAGGATACAAAGCTCTATGCTCATGGTACCGAGCATTCCTCAAGGGGTGATGTAGTACTGATGAACTACATAACTATTTGCTCGTTCTTCAACAGTTCCTCCTCTTATTATGATGGATTTTTTATTTGTTTTACCTCATTAATCATAATGTTTCATTAGTTAATTAAACATTGCATATGTTTATTTGTGTATTTAAGATCATTTGGTACATGAAAGCCAAGATAGGTAATCCTTCAGAAACTGTAGCAGGATTAATGGTTCTCTGATGGTACAGCAAGAGGGAGGGGGAATAGGGAGTGGGTAGCATTGATGACTGTACATCCCTACCCATGAGATCGAACAACAGAATTGTATGGGAATGGATATATTGTACTGTATAAGGTATGACTCTCCCGCCCACAAAACAAACTATTGTAGGAGAGGAAAGGGGGTTATTCCTGGGTTGTAGAGTGGGGGAGGGAGGGAAAGGAGAGCTGATATCAAGGAGTTCAGAAGAAAGAAATGTTTTAAATTGATTATGGTAGCAATTGTACAATACAGATTGATGTTGTTGAATTCTTGAATGATATATCTGGGGGAGTTCTCAATAAAATGGTAAATTTAAAAATGTGAAAAAAGAGCAATCTAGGATTTAACTAAGCAAGAATATTATTTGAGGACTAGGGTGCATCTGACCCCACATGGTGACATTTTCAGTTGCCATATTATAAATATATAGAATATAGATAGAATATATATTATATACATATGTGAGAGCTTGATTTTGAATAAGAAAGACAGAAGAAGAAGAAATGGATTTGAATTATGGTGCTGGTGAAGAATATTAAAGGTGCCATGGACTGCCAAAATAACATACTGATCTGTCTTGGATGAAGTAGGGTCAGAATGCTCCTTGTAGTTAAAGATGGTGAGATCTTGGTTGTACTTTGGACTTAGTATCAGGAGACAGCAGTCCCTGGAGAAGATGCCGTGCTTGATAAAGTAGTGGGGCAGCAAAGAAAGATTAAGACTCTCAACACAATGAATTGATACAGTAGCTGCAACACTGAGTTCGAACATTACAAAAATTTTGAGGAAGGCACTGGATCAAGCAGTGTTTCCTTCTGCTGTACATAGGGTGGCTATGATTCATAACCAACTCAATAATACCTAACCACAGCAACAGCATGCTTTCTTTGTCTCATTTTCGGGAGAAGGTCACTAAGTTTTTTCCCTAAGTGTATCGTAGACTGAAAGCCCTGCTGAAACCTGTTCAGCATCATAGCCACACTGAAGCCATTCCAGATGGATAACTGGTGGCACAGGTGGCCTTGGATGAGGTGAATTTTGCTGTAATTAAACCCATGTCTCCCACATGAAATGTGCTGGTTCTGATACTGTACCCATGTGTACTGAGGAGCTTCAAATATATCATAACTACTTGTCATACCAAACCTGTAATGCCATTTACAGACAAAGAAACACAGATGACGAAAATTAAGTACATATTTTGATGGTTTGTTAGGACCCACATTTAAACATATATCTGTTGATTCTAAAGATCTTATCTTCTAATTATATAAAGCTGTTTTCAAGGATTTCTTCTCCACACTAAGTGTTAAACAGGTTAGCCAAGATGGAATTTCACTGTTGGTCCTGTTTAGCACATAAATAAAGCAGATTGTCAGCTCCAAGCATCTCAGACATAGTTACATAAACCTCAAGCAATATTCAGTCATGATAAAAATGGATTGCATATTTCTTGAGTGTGCTTTCATTTACTTGGTATTTCTTTGTCATTTTTAAACCATCAATTGGAACCTGAGAATCTGAAAATACAATACTATGTGGCTAGCCAAGTCATTTTAGTATAGACCTGTAGTGTAAAGTTAAGGAACTATCCTAAAAACAAAAACAATCATGTTATAGTGTGACATTTTATATTGACTAACTTTAAAATAAAGATGTGCTGAATTAATCAGAGGTTCTAAGTTCAGAAAAGGCAATTCATAGTGCTGTCTAAAGTTCAGATCTTAAAGAATGTCCAGGTTTTTTCATTTTCTCACTATCAAGTCAGGGCCAATTCATTGGGAATATAGGACAGTTTAGAACTCTCTCTCTCTCTCTCTCTCTGAGAGTTTCTGAGATTGTAACTCTTTAGTAGAGTAAAAAGCTTCATCTTTCTCACATAGATTAGCTGGAGTTTCAAATAGCTGACCTTGCAGTTTTCTTCGGAACACATAACCATTTTAGGCAAAGCTGGCTGGATTTTGTTTCATGTATTTTGGACATGCTCTCAGGAGTAAACAGTTCCTGGAGGAGGACATTATACTTGATAAAAAGGAGGGACAGTGAAGAGGACACGATCCAGGTCAAGATGTATTGACACAGTAGTTACAACAAAGGACTCAAACATCGGACTAATTGTGTGGATGGGCAGGATAGGGCAATGTCTGTTCTGTGGTACACAGAGTGGCTGGGAGCAGCAACTGACAGCAGGGAACCTAATCACCACAACAAGGTTCCCTCTTAATTGGTTCACGGCTAATGCCAACATGCCATTTGGAATATGTGCTCATCAGGTGGCTTGCCTAATGAAGAATTTATTTTCAAGTGCATTTGGGTTGTTGGCAGAACCTAATTACTTGTAGCTACTGGGCTGAAATCTCCCAACTTTTGTTGATTGTTGGTTAGGAATCATTCTAAGATCTGAGGTACTGCATACCATTTTCTATCTCTTTTCACTTTTCTGCCTCAAACTCAACAATAGACACTAAGCCTCATGCTGAGAAGGGCCATGAATCTTTTAAGGGGTCACCTGATAAAAGTCAGGGTCAGCAAGGATAATTTCCCATTCCCAAAATCAACTTTGAAAACTATAATACCCATGAATCAAAACAGAGAGATAGCCTAACGCATTCTTAGTTTCCCTCAAAAATTCAACGAGAGGGGGTTATATATAAAAAAACATGAGTCATTGATATGTATCTTAGAATTCAACTTCTCAGGTGACCACTCCACCACCAGGCTCCAAGAATCGTTACAGTATCAATTAAAATATTTCAAGCAAGCTCATGAAGCGATAGAAACACTCATTTGTCTGAGTCAGGAAATTTGGGAGACAACTATTTGAGCAATTTACCGGAGGGATTCTCGTTTGTGCCCTTTCCAAAGTTAGGTGACACATCAGAATGCTCAAATTATTAAAAATTATTATTGATATTCCATGAAATTTTGTATAAGATTATCCAACTGTGGATCAGGTCAGATTCAAAAAAGGACTTGGAACAAGGAATGACATAGTTGATGTCAGATGGATGTTGGCTGAAAGCAGAAAATGCTGGAAAGATGTATACTTGTGTTTTATTTACTATGCCAATGTGTTTGACTATGTGGCTCATAACAAATACTGGATAACCTTGGCAAGAATGAGAATTCCAGGATACTTTAGTGTTGTACATGGCTTAAGAGACAGTTTGGGGTTTGTTTTTATTTCCCTAACAGAACAGTGGAATGCTGCATGGTTTAAAGTCAGGAAAACGTGTGTCAGGGTTGTATTCTCTCACCATACTCATTCAATTCGTACACTGAGAATCTAGATTATATGAAGAAGGTGGCCTCTTTTTAAGATATTTGTTTCGGTTCAGCATTTTTATCCTAGTCTATCTAGGACCTTCTCATGTGACCTTTTTCAAATTAGTTGTGGACATTGGCAGATACTACCATGATCTTACAGTCCCAATATTTTGAAGGCTAAAGTTTATGGATTCTATTTGTCAACACTATGTTCAGCACTGTTCTTTCCTCCAACTGGGGAGTTGATCTTTGGACTCAAGCCTAAAAGAAGGAAGGCACTCTATATAGAGACTAAGAGAATAGAATATTGCATGGAGACATTTTCATAGGGGTTAGGGTTCTACAGACCAGGATGGGCAGGCGTACTGCTTCTAGTTGCAGCAGATTGAGTAGAAAAGGATTCACTAGTGGGTGATTTGTGCCAGCTCGATCTATATAGGGAATATCTGTCAAGTTGAAGTTTGGCTATTTTAGAGTCTAAAATAGTGTCCCTACAACTACACCTTATAATATTGCTCATGAGATTTTAACACTGTAGTTGTTATTCATCAAAATGGGGTGCAGATGACTATTGTCCAGTGAACTAGACTATGCTGCTTGGCTGAGGTGTCTTTTGAGATTACTGTCCATGTTCCTAGACCCAGCAAGTCAACAAATGAATTTTTAGTTTCATAAATATCTATCTACTTATCCAGCTACATATATATATGTGTATATATATATACATATAATAATTAGGAGATTTCCAGAATCTAGGACATTAAACATTTTCAGTTTGAACAATTCAAAATAAAACCTTCTATTTTTTAATACACAACATTCAGCAGTCAATCAAGCGAGTCAAAATAAACTTTTATATTATAAACCATTTTAAATTGTATTGTATAATATATATAGATACATCAAGGTAAATTAATTTGCCTAACAATTTCATTCAGTAAACTCACTTTTAGGAAACATGCAAAATTCTGCAAATATATACAATAAAACGCAAATTCTTTTTGGGTTTCTTCCAGCTTACTTTTTGGGACATGGGTGTGGAGTAGTCTACAAACTATGACATATTAACTATAAATTTAGACTCTTCTGGCTTTATTTTAGGAAACCTGGTGGTGCAGTGATTAGGAGCTCAGCTGGTACCCAGAAAGCCACCTGTTCAAACTCACCAGGAACAACTGTGGAAGATATGACAATCTGCTCCCTAAAAGATTTATAGCCTCAGAAACCTTATGGATCAGTTCAACTTTGTCCTTGACTTCATGACAGTGGAATTTGTTTGCTTGGGCCTTTTAAAATGTAGTTACACTAAGCCAAGATTAGACAATATTTTTACTCAGTGAGCACAATTAATTTGAGAAAAATTGAAAAAACGATCAAAATTAAATTTATCTAAATTGAATTAGGTCATATAATTAACAGATTTCTGATTGCATCGAGCAGTTCATAAATTTATAAGCCAACTGTATGCAGCTAGGTAATTTTAGAAAATCAATAAATTAATTTTTCCACACTCAGAATTGGAACACTCTACTTAAAAAATGTAAAGGTAGAAGACCAAAGAAGAATCCATTCATTTGAATTACAGTGTTGTTGAAGAATATTGAAAGTACCATGGATTGTTAAAAGAATAGATGTTTTGGGCTGAGCCCCTGTGGCGTAGTGGTTGTGTGCGGGACTGTGGCCCACTGGGTTGGCAGTTCAAATCCAGCAGAAGCTCTCAGGAGTAAGGCTGAGCTTCCTACTCCCACCAGAGGGCAGTGATGCATCCCCCAAAAAAGGACAGATTTCTCAGAAGAAGTACAGTCAGAATGCTCCTTAAAAGTAAGAGGACAAGCTGACTTGCTTTTAAATGAACAATACATTTAATTAAAAAATAAAAAGAAGAGGACAAGATTTCATCTCATGTATTTTGTACATGTTATCATTAGAGATCACTTCTTGAAAAAGGACAGGATATTTTGTAAACTAAAAATATGGATAAAATATAAGACTGTTTATAAAATAAGTGTCTGTCACAAAGGGTACAAACACAATAATTGTGAGGATGGTCCAGGACTGGGAAGTGTTCCATTTTGTTTTACATAGAGTGGTTATGAATCTGAACTGACTTGACAGGACATAACAACAACATACAAACAACAGATACACAATATGAAAATATCAAGAGTTTATCTATGCTTATGGAGATCTATATTCTTCAGCAAGTGTCAACTAAATTCATAACAAACTATAATATTTAAAATGGCAACTTATTAAGTATTATATTTTATACAAACCATGAATTATGCACACACTTTGCATTTTTCAGCCAACCATGCCATTTCCCAAGGTATATTTTGCAAGCCTGATATATATATTTGTAAAAATATTAGCATACTGTGCTTAAGAAAATACCTTGGAGGGAAGGCATGGTAAAAACTCATAAAGCATGAATTATTTGTGTAAAAATATGGTATTCTGTCAAATAATTTAGACAGTCATTAATTCATTAGACAACTGATATTTTCTTAGCTTCAGGTCTCAAGAAAGATTAATTAATTTTTATATTTAGGTTTATCTGACTTTCTATTCTTTCCTTGGTGGATAAACTTTGTAATGTAAAAATTGTCAGATAACCGATCCTATTTCCCTGGCTCACCAAGATAGATATTGCAGCAAAATTATGGGGTACTTTAGAGACTGGTTTAAAGAAGAATGTAATAAGAATGGCCCGTAAGAGTAGTGATAGCATTTAAATTTATTCTAGAGAAATGTATAATTTTGTGATGGTGGTTATTGGATGACATCAGTTGGATTCCAAGTCATAATGACTGACAAATTAAAACACAGTCCATCTATGTGCCATCCTTGCAATTGCTGTTATGTTTGAGCTCATTGCCACAGCCACTGGGTCAATCAATTCCTTTGAAGTCCTTCTTTTTGGATGTTTTTTCACTTTACTAAGCACGCTATCCTTTTGAAAGAACTGCTCTTGCAGGATAAGATTTGTTCATTTTTCTGGCAATGCATGGGACTCTCATTATTCTTTGCTTGCCTCAGGAAATATATGAATCAAATCTTCATTAATGTTCCTTATTCAATGTTCTAACTTCACATGATTATGAGGTGATGAACAATGACCTGGTTCAGGTCCAGTTCATATAAGTCTTCACAGTAACATACTTGCTGTCCAATACTCTAAAGACCTCTTGTGCCACAGGTTTACCTAATGCGATTATGTCGATTAGATCTACCTAATTGATCCTTTGACGGCTGCTTCCAAGAGCATTCATTGTGGATACAAGCAGGACAGAATTCTTGGCAACTTCAATCTTTCTTCCATTTATCGTGCTACCTATTGGTCTGGTTTATGAAGATTCTGGCCTTCTTTAAATTAAGTTATAATTCATACTGAATGCTGCAATTCTTGATCTTCATCAGCAACTATTTCAAGTCCTCTTTACTGTCAACAAGCAAATTTGTGTCTTCTGCATCTAGCCAGTTGTTAGCAATATTTCTTCCTATCCCAATGACAAATTCTTTTTAATATGCTCCTTATCTGCTCAGCACAGTAATAAAATACGATTGAAATTATAAAACGCTGAAACACATCTTGTGTGCTCCTTCTTCTCTGTCCAGATTCCACATGATTACAACAAAGTATTCTGGAATTTTTATTCTTCTCAATGTCATCCATTGTTTGCTATGATCAAAAGAGTTCAATGCCTTTGCTTAATCATTAAACCAGAATTAAGCTTTTGTTTTTCTTCTGATGGCCTCTGATTTCAGCCAAGATCAATTTGACATCAGCAGTGATATCCCTCCTTCCACATCCTTTTCTGAATCAGGTTTGAATTTTTGACAGCCATCTTTTGAAATACTGCTGCAAACATTGTTGTGTGGACTTCAGCAAAATCTTACATCCACGTGATCTTAATGAGGTTGCTTGATAATTTCCCCCTGTTGAGTCACCTTTCCGTTGAATGCATATGAATTGGGATCTTTTCCAGTCAGTTGTTCAGGTAGCTGTCTTCCAGATTTCTTGAGTAGGAGTGCATCAGCTTGTTCAAACATTTCAATTGGTATCTGCTTGGTATTCTGCTTGGTGTTACTGGAGCCTTGCTTTTGCCTATCGCCTTCACCTGAACTTGGATATCTTTCAACAATATCATTCCTTGTATGTCAGTTATTGAAATGTCACATGTCTGCCAGTTCATTTAGGTATAGTGACTGTAATCCTTCCATGTTCTTTTGGTGCTTCCCGCCTGTTCAGTATTTTGTCCTTAGCATCTCACTATATTCCAACTTCAGACTTGAAGTTTTCTTCACTTCTTTGAACTTGATACGTATTGATTTTTTTTTCTTTTCTAATTCCAAGTATTTTCACAATTTATTTTTGAGCTGCTCTTGGTAATTTTCTGTTCATTTCTTTTATGTGCTTTAACTACTCTAGGATTAGGGCAAATTTGATTCTCTTCTGACATCCATTTGAACTTTTCTTTTTTTCTTACCTTGTTAATGATCTTTATTTCCCCCTTCTTATGTGGTGTTTTTGATGCACTCCCACAGTCAATTGGGTCTTCTCTCACTAGTTTTCAATGAGTAAAATCCATTCTGGAGATATTCTCAAATTCAAGTTGGATTTTCTCAAGATTCTGTTTTGGATCTCATAGACTTGTTTGAATATTCTTCAGCTTTATTCTACACAGATGTAGTAACAATTGATGGTTTGTTTTGTTTGACCAAGATTTTGAACTTTCCCACAATTTTATTCTTGCATATTTTATATACATTTATAGATACTGTTTATGTTATTGAAAAGATATACTTGCAAAATTCTATTAGATGATGTTCATCTTAATTTGTATGCTCAAGACTATATTTTCCAATTAGTGTCCCTATTTTTTTCCAACCTTTGCATTCCAAATGCCAATTACTATTATTGCATATTGCTTATGTGTTTGTTCAATTTGACACTGAAGAAGCTGGTAGACTTCTTCAAACCTTTTCAAGTCTCTAGCAAATAAATTTGGATAATAGTTGTATTAATTGGATTTCATTGTAGGTGCATAGATATTACTCAATTCTTGACAGGATTGTACTTTTAGATACATCAATAAATGTTATTTTTGATGATGAATGTGATACCAGTTCTCTTGAATTTATAATTCTTGCAATAAGATATATGATTTTTTTTATTCAAAATGGCCAATATCAGTTGATTTTAGCGCAGTCATTCCTAAGACATTGATTTTTATTCTTTCCCTTTTATTTTTATGGCATCTTATTTTTCTGTTTTCATACTTTGTATATTCCATATTTTGATGATTAATAGGTGTTTATAGCTGTTTATTATTGTGAATCATGCTCCATCAGCTAGGGCGTGTCCTATATATTTTATTTCCACTCAGTCCTCATGACAAGTCTGCTTTGAGCAAGCAGCACCTCCAGCTCAAATCAAACTCACTGCCATCACTTCAACTCTAATTCATAGTAACTCTTAGGAAAGAGTGGAACTGCTTGTGTGGGTTTCCAAAACTGTGAATAAAATGGGAGTAAAAGTTGGATCTTTCTCCACAGAGGAATGTCTTTATTTCTGTGCTTTTGGCTCTTTTCCATTGCTATGACTATCTGTTATTATACCAGTAACACATTGTTTTGACCCCTGTGGCTGTATAATACGTGCTAAAGTCATGGAGAGCAAGCCCTCCCACAACGTCCTTCTTGAGGCGTTCTTAAGAACAGAAGATCATTTAGAAAACATTGCAGCCCAGTCCAGATCCAGCACCTAAGTCTGATATTAGCTCATATATCTCCACCTCCCCATGGCTCCTTCAGCTGCAGGGCTCTAGCATAGCTCCTTGTATCTTGTCCATAGGAATGCCTAGCAGAGAATGAGTGAGTGTCTCTTCTCCAGGAAGCTATTTATCTCCTTAGTGGCTCCTCAACCTGTCATCAGATTACCTTAGCTCTCATAAGTCTCAAATTGACAACAGATTATGTTATTACCACACCTACGGAGCTCCGAATACGATTACCTCTATCTCCGCCATCTTCTTCGAAATCAAGTATTACATATTTTAATTATTTCTAAACAAATCCCTATCTTTTATTTGCATGAGACATATTCCATGATTTTTTCAATGACACTTCATTAAGTAACAAGATATTAATGCAGCAATTCTCAACCTGTGGATTGAGACCCCCTTGGGGGTTGAGCAACTCTTTCACAGGGGTCCCCTGATCCATAACAGTTGCAAAATTGCAGTAATTAAATAGCAATGAAAATAATTTTATGGTTGTTGGTTCACCACAACATGAGGAATTGTATTAAAAGGTCATGACATTAGAAAGGTTGATAACTACTGAATTAAAGCTATATACTATTTCAAATATGGGTGCTTGCTCTCATTGAACTTTGATATTACATATTTCTCTCAATTATATATCTTTACTTGTTCTCATACTTATTATATTAAAAACAAATTGCTAGTAGATTTCCCTATCTACATGCGTCTTATTTACGACAATCATTTTATCTCTGAAAATAACACCTTCATTTTTCTTTGTTCTGTAAAACAAGACGGAATTTTCCTTTATGCCTCTGCTGTTTTTTTTTTCACATCTTAAATCATAAATGGTATCTCTGCTGTTGATCTGTATTCAATATTTGGAAGGATGCTTAAATCTGGTACATTCATTTATTAATTTAAAATCCTCCAATAAATTTCCAATTTGTTGATAGTAAAAGGCAATTCTTGTGATGATCTATTGGCTCTCTCATCATCTGAATCTCCCCAGTAAAGTATTCTCACTTACTTATCATTTCTCCAATACCACAATCATATTTCCATAAAAATATTTGCACTTTTCCACTTCTCTGCATAGAATGTCCTTCCTTTAGACGCTCTGCTTGAAGCTTTTTCTCCTTGTGTTTCTATCTCATACAACTATTTACACAAGCTTTATAACTTCACCAGGAACTACGGAATTTACTCTATATATATTTAAATCTCATTTTTCACACATACACGTACCCCAGTATAATTTCTCATTTTTCCCCTTGATTTTCACTCTTCAGAACTTTGCTGCTTCAAATGCAATTTTTTGGTTTGGTTGTTATGCATTAACTTTGGAGACATCTGTAACTAAAATGTTTCAGAAGCATGGTAGAAGATCAATAAATAATTGTCAAGTTAATACATTAAAATTTAGGTATTATGACCCTTAATTAATCACTGACTATAGTCCTTTAAAGGAAGGAACAATAGAAGAAAGTAACAATATATTCTCTAAAACAATTAATAAAATATCAATGTCCGATATGGGCATATTAGCAGAATGTTACACCTGTGAACAGTATGCAGCAGAAAAAACCCACTTCAGAATTTACAGGGACTATATATTGAATGATCAGGAATATTGGAATACATATATATATTTCAAAATACAGGAACAAAATTTGACTTAATTTCGGTTGAATCAAATGTTATCTCTTCTATAAGTGTGGTTCCCCAATACATGAAATTAAGGGCAAACAAAATTAACACTCTGTGTGTCTCCATATTATTTTGTCTATAGGCTTCTTATAATATTACTTGAAATTAGGATTTCACAGTGGTTTCCACTGTTTCCAACTGAGTGAGAAACAAGAAATCTTTTATCTTTAATCTAGCATACTGCATCTTTAGTTCTCTATAAATCACTAATGAATTTACCCATGTGTGAAAAATAGAGAGATATAATATTAAGGAAACTATTGAGTTGCAAAACAGACTGAAATTTACTAGAATTCTGTAACTTTCCATCTTCCATCTGTACTTTTAGTAGTTCATGGTTAGGTTTGAATGAGTAGCAAATACACACATATTCACATACTGTCTATCTAAACATATCTATGTAAACAGACCTTCCAATCTTCCTCCTCTTTAGCCTTAATTTTTACTGTATTATGCTGGGGTCTCCCTCTTCAGGACTTCAGAAAATTTAGTTCACCCTGCTAATATTTCAGGTTTTTTTTTCCTGCTTTCTCCTCTGATCAATTTTGGTAGTTATATAATCTGTTGTCAATTAGAGAGGATTAAGAGTGAAGATATGGAGGTTAGTCTGTCAATCAAGTCACAGCTTGATGACCTCATTTGGAACTGCTAATGAGAAAAATAAGTCTTTGAAGCAGGATGCAGCCTCAGTCACTGTGAGACATTCCTTGTTGACAAGCCACACGGAGATAGGCTAATGGCAGTCAGAATCTTGGAGCTCGAGAAGCAACGTGGAGTGTCCTTCCAGCACTGAGATGATTACACAGCCACTGGATCCACAAGACTTTCCACCTGCTGTCCAGTGATTACTCTGCATTCAGTTTCATTGCATATGCATCATGAGACCTTATAGCTTGGTATTGAACATACAGACTACTGTTGGAGTTATGGACTTGATCTGGGCTTGGCTGGGATATTTTCTCAATAATTCAACTGCTCTTATATATAAAGGTCTGTCTTATATACATATGAGTCTCCCTAATTTTTTTCTGCAGTCAAACAATGCATACAAGTTATGCCAGCCACCTCTAATATTCTCCACTCTTTACTTTCATCCCAAAATAAACACAGAGATCTCTACCGCTGCATTTTAAATTGCAAATAATCCAAGCTTGTGGAATTGACCATTCTAAGAGTTTAGGGGCTCCTGGGTGGAAAATTTGGTCAATTTCTGGGCTACTAAATGAAAGGTTGTCCGTTTGAAAGGTTGCCCAATGTGCCTGGGGGAAAAAGACCATTTGTTCTGCTTTGTGAAGGTCTTGAAGATGCTGTGGGATGAAGTTGTACTCTGAAACTTATCAGGTCACTATGATCCAGAGGGAACTTGATATCAATTGGTACAGAAAGGGTTTAGAAAAAGCAGCAGCATAATAATGAGTAAAAATTCCTCTTACAACTTAAAGGACCTCTTTTTTATAGCATGTTACTAGTTGCAGTTTTTCAGTGTTTTTTTTGCCCCTCTACTCATATGTACCACTATGCTCCTGGAGTGTATGTCTCACGGAAAGCAGGCTTGCCTCTATTTATATGCTCTCTTTACCAGTTGAGCTCCTGTGGTGTAATGGGTTAAGGTTGGGCTGCTTCCTTCAGGTTAGCAGTTCAAAACAATCTGCAGCTCCTTACGAGAAAGTTGAGGATCTGTGCTCTTGGAAAATGTTATAAGGCCAATCTACAGAGGTAATTCTACCCTCCACAAAGAGTCACTGTAAGTTGAAATGAATGCCATGCCATGAGTTTGTATGTTTGGGGGTTCATTCTTCTCTATTGCATCCCTGGATCCCATACCTGTTTTTGAGTAAACAAATATCTGAATATTTGACAGAGACGTCCTTACCTAAAACAGACACATTACTACACAGAATACTTAGAGGCCCAGCCTTACACACACATTTTGGCATTACTCCTAATTTAAGTATTCTTGTAGAAAAAAAATAATTCTAGTTTTCATTAAGTGTCAACTTTCAGAAAGGAATAGTTAGACAACGGAAGCTAGTGTATGCACCTGTAGAGCTACTGAGAGTTCAGAAGTGTCAGAGTTGAATGTAAAAAAAAATTGCAATGGATAAAAGTAATTCATAAAATGCAGCAATTAAATTTATGATAGGGTACAAAATATTAGTAAGCACTGAAAACTCTACAAGTTATTATCAAGGAGAGTAGGACTGCTTGTAAATATTATCAGACATTAGAAACTCATTACCTTTCTATAGTGATTACTATAAGATAATCCAAGCATTTAAAAACAAATAGTTCCTCTAAACACCTTTAGGATCCCTGGTGGCACAGTGGTTATGAATTCAGTTGCTAACCAAAAGGTCAGCAGGTTTAAAGCACAAACTTCTTCCCAGGAAAAAGATGGTTTTCTCTACTCTGATAAAGAGTTACAGTCTGGGAAACCCATAGGGGGAAGTTGAACCCTGTCCTATGGGGTCAACATGACTTAGCATCGACTCAATGGCAGTGAGTTAGCTACGTAAGAATTTATGATATAGGGTATATTCCTAATTATCCAGTGAATGAAAGGCAATTATTTAAAGTTACGCTGAATGTTCTTTTCCTAAAATTTCTATTCAGTAAATCTTCTAGTTATATAATAGTTAGGTGTTTTTTCAGAGGCTACCTGTTTTCAAATATCACAAGCTATCAAAGTGGGTGTTAGTTTCACTTAAAAGAAAAACAGTGAATAAAAAAATAGATGGCAGATTCAATCACCTTAACAGCTTTCAGTTTACAATGCTGCTCTATTCCAGAGAAAGAGAACATAGTAAGCCATTTAGGTCTCTGATCTTTAAATATTAAATAATTCTATGAGGCTTACAACAACACAAAGGATAGCTTAAAAATAATAATTGCAGTTGAAACACATATTCATTGTGTCTGAAGCATTTTTATTATTCTTCAACATTTCTCTTGTCATTGACATTATTCTCCTTTATAATTAATAGGCAAATGAATTTTAGATATATTTCTAATCACAGTCTGCCAATGAAATTATATCTTGCTATGCTTTCAAAAGAGATTTACAAATGTTTGCACATGTACAAAAATTGTCTATGCTTTTCTCTCCACCACTGTCTATCTCTTTGTCAGACTCTGTTGGCTTGTGTATTAGTGTGATGTTGGATGTCACTGCTTTTTCAAATGCCAGCATGGCCACCCAATGTGAACAGGTTTTAGCAGTGCTTTCAGAGTAAGAACAGACTACAGAGATGGTTCAGACTGAAGCTATATGAATGGCTGTGGTACAAATTCAGATATCCTGAAAACCTTATGAATTGCAGCAGAACTTTGTCAGGCACAGTGCTGGAAAATGAGGACCTCAGCTCAGAAGCTTGGGGCTCTGGTTGCATAAGTAGACAACACTTTAGGCTGTTAATCACAAGGTCGGCACGGGCAACCCACTGGCCTGTGATTCCCCTGCATTCATCATCATTGCATGCACTTCATGAGTCTGAAGAGGACTTTTGATATCGGTATCAGACAAATGGGCTAATAATGGACTTATTGACTTGATCTGGACTGGGCTGAGACGTTTTCTCAATAGTCAGTTGCTTTTGTATATAAACTACTATCTTAAATACATATGAGTGTCTACGAATTAGTTTCTTTAGTCGACCCAGACCAATACACACCCTACTGGGCATAAACCCAGAAGAAATTAAATCAAATCGTGACCAGACATCTGCATTTCATAGTTCATCACTGTGCAGTTCACAATTGCAAAGAATTGGAAAGGGACTAAATTGCTAGCTATAGATGAGTGGATTAAAAGAACTCTGGTATATACACACAATAGAGAATTATGCATCCCTGAAAAAGCAGTTATGAAAAGAGCAAGCATCTTGTCTTGCAGAAAGAGTTGTAGGATATTATTCAGCGTGAAGCAAAGCACAAAAGGAAAAGTACATGAGTCTATTGAGGTAAGGTCAAACAGTAGAACTGGCATAGAGGAAAATGCACATAATACAGAGTTCTCAAGCTAAAGACTAGTATTCTGGTATAGACCAGATCAAACCCAATGATGTATATGGCATCAAAACAAACAAACAAACAAAAAGAAATAAAAAAGATGCAGAGAGCATCTTTACTGAAAGAAATATTTACCTCCTCTTTTGTGTTTTTAAGAGCCACAGAGGGAGATGGGAAGAAAAAAGATGGCCATGGGGGATCAGGATACTAATCCATCCTGGGAAGGCTGTTGTTTTTGTCTCCACAGGGGGGAGGGGAGGGGAGAGAGAGAGAGAGAGAGAGAGAGAGAGAGAGAGAGAGAGAGAGACTCATTCTAATGGTGCTAGTACTTGAAAGTGACATTCCTGCATGGAGCACATTATTATCACAGAGGATTGCAGGACTGGCCCCAGTTCAAGCTATAATGTCCCTTCCCTAGATGACAGTGCTACAAGGACAGCACTACATATATAGTCCAAGGAGAGTTGTCAGACTCTCCCGTCTACAGGAAAGTAAACTAAGAGGAAAAGGGAAGGAAAGAATAGACATTCTCTTGTGCAACAAGCCTTGAGGATCATGTTCCTGCTTGAAGCACATTGTTCACAGAGAGATCTTCAGGGCTGGCAACAGCTTGAGACAGGATGTGGCTCGATAGACAACAGCATTCTAGGTACAATACTGAAGATACTTTTTGAGGAATGTGATTTGTCTGACCCACCCACATGGGGCAAACCAAGAGGGGAATGCAAAAAACCAGCAATGGAAGCAAGACCATGAAGTCTCTGAGGAACTGTGATGTAGACTTCTGACTTGGGGGGACAGCACTTGGAACCTCATCTGAACTGACTGGAGGATATTCACAAGGGGGTCATACTGAAAGTTTAAAGGTGTAATACAGGTGTAATTAGCATAGAGGACTGCCAGACTCCATCCTACAGTGCAGAAAGAACTATGAGGTCTTGTAGGTGTGCCCTTCAGTCCCAAGTGCTGAGATCTACGAGGGTTTAAGTGCACCTAGGCAAGCGGTTCCTGAGAGATGGATCACTGAAAGAAAAGACATCAGACTAATGGATTAGGACAGAGCCTGCTTGCTTTTTAACAGGAAGATACTCATCTTCTCAGGGTCAGGATGAGAGTTAGAACTGGAAGTATTTGCATGGCCTCTCTTTTTCTTTTTTTCCCTATATTCTTTTTCTTTTAGTGCCTCTATAAAATAGAGCAATCCCAAGGAGACAGCAAAGGGACCAATGGTTTGGGGGGAGGGGCATGGCAGAAGAGGGGGCAGTGGGAGTGGAGTGGTGAGACAATAAAGCAGTAATGACAGCACCAATGAACAGCAAGGGATCTAAATTTGATGGTGAGGAGGGAGTAGCATTTCTGGTCGTGTTTGATTACTTGAAATATATCTAGAATGTGTACTGAGAGGTAAACATGATAGTGGACTGGAGTAAAGAAAAAGGAAATAGAGGAAAGAACAAGAAAGCAAAAATTACATATATAGGTATAAATATTGATATGCACATATACATGTAAAGATATATATATGTAAAGATATGTGCATGTGTGGCATGATTACTGAAGACAAAATGCATGCCTAAGCAAATGTGATGAAGAAAGCTGATGGTGGCTGGCTATTAAAAGATATAATGTGTAGGTTCTTAAAGGCTTGAAGTTAAACAATTGACCATCTAGCAGGGAAGGAACAGAGCCCACATGGAAGACGCACGCTGGCCTGTGTAATCACCATGTGTCAATGGAAATAGATATCAGAAGTTCAAAAACAAGCAATCAAATTGACATGAAGTAGGGAAGACTCCAAAACCCACCTGTAAGATAATTGGAAAGTCCTTCACAGAAGGGCAACATGGAAGGAATGATATATTCACGTTGCACTATAGCACTGATGAAACACCTAACTATCCTCTAGTTTTTTAAATAATCCTCCCCTTACTACTATGGTCTTAGTTTTAATTCATTACTCTTGTTAGACTTGTGCATATTCATTTGTATAATTAATATTGTTCATTGCATGGCAGCCAAGACAGATAAACACTTCAGAAACAGTAACAGGAGCAATGATTCACCGAGTTTATGGGAAGAGAGGCAGGATGAGGGTAGAAGCAAGCACTGATAGTAATGATAACTGTATAACCTCACTTGAGGCGAATGAATAACAGAATGGTACATTGGATAGTGAAAGACAGAGCAAATTAATTAATTAATTTACTAATTAATATTCAGCATAATAATAAAAGTTCCTAAGGGGGTGTGGATGGGCAGGGAAGGAAGAAAATGAAGGGGAGCTGATACGAAAAAGTTCACAAAGGAAGAAAATGTTTTGAAAATGATGGTGTGTGTGAGTCCAGGTAGACTAGAGAAACAAATTCATAAACACACTTATGGATATAAGTGGGAAAGGTTTATACACAAGAGTAATGGAACATTGAGAAAGCATCCCCACCCAGTCCAGTCCAACATCATTAGTCCGATATTAGCCCTTATCTCCAATACCAGTCTATAAAGTCTTCTGACTCACAAACCACAGGAAATGACACCAGGACAATCACAGGCCAGTGGGTGCAGAGTCTTGTGTATCCAATGGCAGTAGAAGCATCTCAGCGCTGTTAGGCATCTCTCTGTGGCTTTTCCAGCTTCAGAGATCTGGTTCCATCAGCCCATGTGTCTTCTCTGCTGGCTCCTGCAGTTCCTAGAATTCTGCCATCTTGTCTTATCAGTAGAGAGTCTCCAAGTGACTGAGTTGATGGTCTCTCATCTCCACGGGGGAAATATCATGAGATTTCCCAGAATTCTCAGAGAAAGCCATGCCCACACAGAGGTCTCATTGGCTATCTCCAGATTGACAAGCTAGACTCCCACTCCCAATTATGAAATTGACATGAGCACATGACTGCCACACAGTGGCGGCAATTACACAACTAGGTTTCATTTCTTAATTATAGAGTGCTATAATGTATGTAAGAACTCCCAATGAAATGATTATAAAAAGAAGAAGGCCAAGAAACAACAAGAATCCAGGGAGGAAAGTTCAAATAACAGTAGGGGCATTAGGAAAATACACATATTGTAATGCACAATTCCCAGGCAGAGGAGCAGATACTCTAGCATGAGTCAGACCAAGCTAAATGTTACAGATGTCATAGACACATACACACAGAAGATGCAGATAGCACCTGTGCTGAAAGGCATCTTTTCCTTCCCTCTGATATGCCTTTAAGGCCCATGGAGTGGGGGTGGGGGAGAGAAATGGGGAAATAGGACAAGAATCCACCAGAGGGGAGGGTATTTTTTATGTGTTCACTGGAAAGGGAGACAGAGAATAGACTTCATTCCTGTGTGCCAGTCCTTGAGGATGGCATTCCTGCTAAGGACAGAGCATTCTCAGAGATGACTGCATGGCCAACCCAGCCGGAGACAGGATTTCCCCTACCTAGATGACAGTGCTGTAGAGGATACAGATACAGTTTGTGATAAACAGGCCAGTCTGACCCACCCACATGGAGGAACACCAAGAGCAAAGTATAACAGACCAGTGTAGAAGTGAGGCCAATTTTAGACTAATCATTGTGGGGCAGCACTTGGCACCTCATCTAAACTGGATTGGGGATTACTCACAAGGGCGACATAGTGAAACTCTAAAGGTGTTACTGGGCGGGGAGGTGGGGAGAGAGAGACTGGACTGCTCCATTCAAGACTGATGGAAGAGCAATGAAGACTTTCATGATGTAAGCCTCTCGGACATGAATGCTAAAGACTAAAAGGATATATGTGCTATTAGGAAAGCAGATCCTGGGATAAAGAACCCTGAAAGAAAAGGGATTTTTGACTGATGGATTACAACAGTCCCATCTTTCCGTTTCATATACTCTGGATCAGGATGCTAGTTAGATGTTTTGGATGTCCTCTTTTCCCCTATGTTTCTTTCTTTGGTGTCTATCTATACAAAATAGGTTAAGCTATTCCAGGAGACAACTATGGGTCTGATGATTCTGGGGACCATGGGAGGGAAAGAGGTGAAGTGGAATGAGTGGGGGCCATTTATGACAGGGCAGGGGAATAATAAGGGTTCTAAGATAGACAGCAAGGCAGGCGTTTTACTTCTGGTTATGTTTGATCATTTGAAATGTATCTGATGGAAATTGCTAAGAAGTTGCTAAGAATGATGGGTAAATGATAGTGGGATAGGAGAAAAGAAAAAGATGGTAGAAGAAAGAAAAAGTATGATTATAGACATATATAGATATGTACATATTTAAATATTTAAATATATAAAATTAGATATATTTATCTACATGTATATATGTAAATATAGCAGGGAAGCAGATAGACTTTGGGCCTCTACTTAAATCTTTCCTCAGTACTAGAACAGATACTCACCCTCGCAACATGATCATTGAAAAAAAAATGTGAAGAAAGCTGATGTTGCCCGGATATTAAAAGGTATAGCATCTGGGGTCTTAAAGACTTGTAGTTAAACAAGCAGCCAACTATTTGGGAAGTAGCAAAGCCCACCAGTCTCTGTCATCACGAGGTGTCAATGGAATTGGGTTATCAGAAGGTCAAAATAGCTTCCAGCATTACAGAGACCCAGAAACTACCATAGTATGGAAAATGGTGGGGGTATTTCCTTTTAGGGTCTCTTTAATGTCTTCTCTCACCCCACCTACTTCTTTGTTTCTTCATTTCTGCATATTCTCTAATCTGCCTTATGGTGTTTTGATGAGGACACACATTTCTGAAAGAATGAGAAAAGGTTAAACTCAATTTGAAAAGAGTATATTTTTTTAACTTAAAGAAGTGGAGAATCCTGGGAAAATTATGTTAAAATGCTCATCCTTCACCACATGAACTCTGGTCCTTTCACCTAAGAAGCTTGAAAAGCAAGATCAATAGTTCAAGGGGACTTTCTTGGGATATTTCAATTGACAGTTTATCACACAATGACAATTGTTATTTTCACTCTTTTACGGGAGAGAATGTGTTGGCTACCACACATCTTGAAAAATTCTAGAAATATTGCCAATCAGAACCTAGTTGGGCTTTTTCGCAGCGTTTTCTAGTAAGTCCTGGAAAGGGTTAACATTCACTTCCCCTGCTATCTGTGTTTCTCTATAATAGCATCATTGATAAATTTTTATGGAAAGATGTGCTACTTTGTCCAGTATTTTAAACATCATAAATGACTTCATTTAATAGATTAGAAACATAAAACAAAAGTCTGATCAAGCTCACAAAGAAAATCCAACCAAGGGTTATAGAAGAATTGGAAAAAACTAAACCAACCATGCTGCATCTGAGTTCAGCAGAGGAAGGCAATGTTGCTGAGCTCTGGGTGATTTCAGTACTGGGGCCACCCAGCGCCTCCCTTTACACCAAGGGAAAGTGCTGGCTTTCCTTGTCATGGCCATGGTTTGGCTTCCATTGTTGCCTTGTGTTTTATTCCAGAAGCCACCCAATTCCAAGGAGGGGGCTCTCTTTGAGTTCCCTAATGCTTCACTGAGGAGAGAAGGCAGCTTTCCCTGCTTTGGTGTCAAGGTCTCAGGGGAATTAGCATCCTGCAGGGTGGTGAGGGGGGATTTCCCTAGGACACTGTCCTTTGGTTTTCATTGGTTACATTTAGAACCTGAAGATTGAGGAGTCGCAGGCGCTCCCAAGGGCTTCTATGGACACGTGCTGGCCAGTGGGCTCTCTGGGACTGGTCTGTTTCCTTTTTGGAAAATGCCTCTTTGGAGGAGAACTCCAAACCCAAACCCAAATATGTAACCTTTTTTGCCCTAGATGAGTGCATTAGTCCAGGTAGACTAGAGGAACAAATTCAAGGACATGCATATCGATATAAGAAAAGGGTTTATATACAGAAGGAATGGGACATGGAGAAAGCATCCCAGCCCAGTCCAGTCCAAAGTCATAAGTCCGATATTAACCCATAGGCCCGAAATCAGTCTTTAAAGTCTTCTTCCGACTCACAAAGTCACAGGTCAATGAGTACAGAATCCTGGTGCTGGCAGGGCACCATGCCTCCAGGGCTCAGGGTCCATCAACAACAGAAGCAACTCATCACTGGCAGAAGTCTTCATCTGGCCGACCCAGCTTCAGAGGTCTGGCTCCATCAGGACAAAGCTGTGTGGTCTCTCTGCCAACTACTCCAGCTTCTCTTGTCTGTGATTAATCATCTCTCTAACTCCCAACAACTGGTGAAGATAGCTTCTCATCTTCACGAGGGAAATATCATGAGATTTCCCAGAAGTCTCAGGAGAAAGCAATGGCCACACAGAGGCCTCATTGGATACTCAGTGGCTATCTCCAGATTAACAGGCTAGACTCCACCCCTACATTTCAATCATAAAATTAACATAAGCACATGACTGCCACAATGAGTTTGGAACAACATCCAGGTAGGTACACTTGTACTTAAGTTCAATCCTAACCTACCAATGGAGTGTATGGATAAAGAGAGGGAAACTCTGTATTAGAATGTTTTAGGATATTTCTTAAAGAGATCATTTTTGTAGAGCAAAGACATTTATATCCTTTCAAGTGTAACAGATGTATTCCCTTATTCCATTATTTCAGTCTGAAATTCTTGTTTTTATTTTAGGTGCTGATCAGTTGTTTCCAATTCATAGCAACTCTTTGTACAGCAGAATAACGCCACCATCGACAGTATGAATTTGCTTCCACCCAACACTCAGTGAAGCATGCCATGGCATAACCCAAGGGCTGCACCAGAAGGATTTAACATAGGAGATTATCAGAATGAACTAAAGCTTATCTCCAATGTGCCTGCATCCTTGGACTGAGGACTGCGGTACATGGATGAGAGACAAAGCACAGGGGTGACTGCTCCAGATCTGTAGAAGTGGCAGTTATTGGATCTTGGTGGAACCTCGTTTTGTTAGGTGTTCGAAGGAAAGGGACTCAGAATCACCATATATGCAGTTCCTCAATACCACCCTCATTGTGATAGGTTTTGTTCTGTTGGGCAGGGATTTGAACTTGGAAGAATTGATCCAGGAAGTTTCACCCTGGCATCGATCCTCATGCTTAAGGTAAACAGAACCCCTTCAGGTAAATAGACCCCGAGTGACTGAGAAATCAAACAGTGTGGAGCAACAACACATAAATTGCAGCCCAAGGTAGAACTGTTCTTGTATAGCTTCCTCATACCAAGAGCGTCTAGAGTGCTGAGTCCTTGGAAAATTGGTAATGATACCAGTGCAAATGCCTTATATCTCTGGGGAATGATTGTCAATGTTTTACTTATCTATTTCTATAGGCTGTTGTTTTTCTGTTTTTAGGCTGTTTTTTTGTTGTCTGTTAGTTCGTTTGTTTTTGTTGGGGTAGTCGGTCTTATGGGGTTTTGATTTTGCAATAATACAGTAGCCAAAGTAAAACTTAGTCAATCATATCCCAGGGACAAAGGTGGACCCAGCTCCCCACCTGCCACCCCCCACAACCCCGCCGCTTAACTCTAGTCCCAATCCAAAAACAGTTACCTCTGATGGGCTTGCTCAATACTCACCTTCATGAAACGAGCCCTGAAGATAAGAGTGCTACAGAAAACTGTGGTGAAGAATGCAGATGGTGTCCAGTTATTAATTCGAATAGTGTAAAGAGTCTTAGAGGTTTGTATTGAAACAAGCAGCTGTCTAAACAAGAAGTCGCCTAAGTCCGCATGGAATAAGCATACCAGGTTGTGTGATCCAAAGACAACAATAACAAAATTCAGATATAAGAGGGGGAAAAGTATCAGAGCCAAAATTATCATCACCCAATTTGTTGAAGGCTATGGAAAAGAGGGAGTCCCAAACCCACCTGCAGAATAACTATTCAGATTAAACTACTGACAGATACCCATGGGTAAGTTTCTCAAACAGCTTTACTATCAGATAGAAATCTTTGTAATCCTGACTATACTGGATCGAACTTGATACCTGGCCAGTTGACCTTCTTCTTGATCCAATCTGAAATTGTTTTAAGTTCAAGCTTTTCTTGCTTGTCCATGACAAATATTTCTCCCTTGAAATTGTAAATACTGATGGTGAGCTTTTCTTTCTTACTCATTATTTGTATTTTTGTTATTAATCTATCCTGACCCCTTTAATTTGTTCCTGTTATTTTAAAATTTTTCTGCTGGTTTTTTCAGTTTGTGAATCATGGAGGGAGCACATACATAGAGAAAATAACTGAGACAAGGTTCTAAAAGGGGAGACTAAACAGTGGTCAGGGGTGAGAGGTATTGAAGGAAGCACTGGAACTGATGGCGATTACACATTCCATTATAAAAGCAATTTAACAAACAAACAAAATGGTCTATAATTGATTCGGTAATGGTTGTATGCTTATTCTTGATATGGCTTACCTACTGAGTTGTGTCATATGTGGATGATGTGCCAGAGTAAAAACTGTAAAAGCAAATAAAAAGAATAACACTGTTCAAGGCTGAAATATCTTCACAATTGTTCTTGTATTTGAGCCCACTGTTGCAGCCACTGTATCATCCCATCTTACTGGGGATTCTCATCTTTCCTACCCCTCTATTTTACCAAACATATCATCCTTTCGCAGGCACTGGTCCTTCCTGATAACATGTCCAAAGTACTTGAGATGAGGTCTTTCCATTCTTGCCTCTAAGAATCATACTGGTCATATATTTTTCAAGACAGATTCGAATTTTCTTTTAAGGAAAGCTTTAAAAAAATGTTGGCATTATCAACATTTTTCATCAGCACCATAATTCAAATGTATTGATTTTTCTTTGCTGTTCCTTAGTTAACATCCAACTTTTACAAGTATATGAGGCCATTGGTTCAAAATACCATGACTCATTTGGAGTACACACTAGTCCTCAAAAAATGCCCTTGCTTTTTAAATTTTTCAGTAATTTTCTGTGCTGCAGATTTACCCAGTGCTGTGTGTTGTTTGATCATGACTGCTGTTTTCATGAGCATTGCTTGTGGATCCAACCGAGACAAAAATCCTCAACCACTTCATAATTTTCTCCACTTATCATGATGTTATCTGTTGGTCCAATTGTTAGGATTTTTGTTTTCTTTACATTGAGAGTAATCCATAATAATGGCTGAACTCCTTGAATTTCAGCAGCAAATTCTTCAAATTCTCCTCCTTTTCAGAAGCAAGCTTGAATCATCTGCCTGTGAATGCTCCTCCAATCCTGATGCTACGATATAATCCAGAATCTCTAATTGTTTGTTAATCATACAGACTGAAAAACTATGATGATAGGATGCTGGGGCACATTTTTTTTTTAATTATAAACTATGCAGTATTCCCATGCTCTGTTCACAAAACCATCTCTGGATTCATGTGGCATTAAGTTTGGAGGCGGGCTTATAACAACCTGGGATATGTAGGTGCCATAATCTTGCTTGCTGAAAGTGAGGAGGAATTAAAAGAATTTGCTGAAGACAAGAACTGAACTGTTCTGGATGGAGTGCAACTCAAGAAGACAAACTCTCTCACAATTAGGTCAATAGGTAACATCATGATAGCTTAAAATTTTTAAGAGTTTGGTCTTGCTTGGATTCACAGTCAATGCTCTGGGAAGTGGTCAAGAGATCAAAATATGTATTGCATCCGGCAAATCTGCTGCACAAGACTTCTTTAATGATTGAGGAGCAAGGCTGTAATTTGAGGACTAAGGAACGCCTCACTCAAGCCGTAACATTTTCAAATGCATCACAGGCATGTGAAAGTTGGACATTGGAAAGGAAGGCAGGAGAAGTGATGCATTTTTATTTTGATGGTAAAGAACATTGAACTACCATAGACTACTAGTGGGGAAACTGATCCGTGTTGGCAGGAAGTAAGGCTATCCTTAGAGACAAAGATGTCTAGACTTTGATTTATGTACTCTGGACATGTTGTCAGGAGAGATCAGTCCCTGGAAAAGGACATCAGGCTAGGGAAAGTGAAGGGTAGTGCAGGAGGGGCAGCAATTCAGTGAGATGGATTCGCACAGTTGCTGCATGGATAATCTCAGCCATAAAAACTTATAACGCTATCACAAGGCTTTGCAGTGTTTCATTCTGTTACTCATAAGGTCACTGTGGCTTGGAGGCACCTGAGTGACACCTAAGAACAATAACGGCACTCAAAACTTAAAGTCTCTAGAAATAAATCTCTCAAATTGATAATGATAAACCCTTTCTACAAGAAACTCAAAGACATTGTCATAAATGGAATATTGTTCCATGTTCTTGGGTAAGAATTACTAGTATAACGACAATGCCAATATTACCAAAAGCACCTTTAAAAATTCAAAGCAATTCTCATCCAAATCCCAGCAAAATTCTGCAAACTGATGAAAAAAAAACACCAATCCACAACTTTGTCTGGAAAGGAAAGAAATCCAGAATAAACAAAACACTATTAAAAAGGAAAAACAAACCAGAAAGCCTCTCACACTCAAATTCCAAAACCTATTGTATAACTTTGGTAAGCAAAATAGTTCTGTATTTGTAGAATGATAGACAGATAGACCAATGAGTTTCAATTGAGAATACTGAAACATAACCCAGTCCCTACAGACACATAATCTTTGATAAAGGACAAAAACACCTTAAATGATGAAGAGATAGTCTTTTCAATAAGTGGTGCAGATAAGACTGAATCTGCACTTGCAAAAGAATCAAATGGAATCCACATATCACATCATTTACCAAAATATTTAGTATGTATTAAAGATCTAAATATAAAACTTAGAACACTAAGTTCTAAGGGGCAAAATTAAGAACCCCTAAAGAAAGCATAATCCACTTCCAACATAATAAAGGATATCTATACTACAGAAAACAAAGCAGAGGACCGTTACAAAAATATGATATTTATGGACAGCAAAAGAGCAAAAAGATAAAGGGCTAATTTCAAAAAGGATGATGTTCTCAAATGCCTTATATGCGTGTGCAAGTTGGACATAGAATAATAAGGAACAATGAGAAGTATACGATATGAAAGGTAATAACAATTTGTAAATTGTTAAGGGTTCATGGGGGAGGGGGAGGGGGAAGAGAAGAAATATGGGGAGCTGGTACGGGGGCTTAAGTGGAGGGAGGATGTTTTGAGAGTGGTGATGGCAACAAGTGTGCAAATGTGGCCTGCATACAATTGATGTATGTATGGATCATGGTGGCAGTTGTATGAACCCCCAATAAAATAATTTATTATGAAAGAAGGGGAAGGAGGAGCTTATACCAAGGGCTCAAGTAAAAAATATTTGGAAATGAAGATGGCAACATGTGTACAAAGATGCTTGATACCAATGATGTATGGAATCCTGTAAGAGCTGTAAGAGCCTCCAATAAAATCATTGGGGAAAAAAAAGAAAAGGCAATGAATTTGAACTGCAGTGTTGGTGAAGAATATTAAAAGTACCACTGATTGCCAAAATAAACAAACAAAGCTATCTCGGAAGACACAATGTTAGAATTCTCCTTAAAGGCAAAGATGGCAGAATTTGTCTTAAATCCTTTGGACAGATTGTCAGGAGATTCCAATCCTTGGAGAAGGCCATTATGCTTGGCAAAGTGGAGTGGTAGTAAAAAAATAAGAGAAAGACCCTCTGGGTGATGAACTCATATAGTGGCTTCAAATCACAATGGCCTCAAACATGAACTCTCATGAGGACGGTACAGTACGAGGTGGGATTTTGTTCTGTTGGACACCAGACTACTATGATACTCTCTAACAGGAACAACATCGAAAACCAGGACAGCTCACTAAGAAAATTACAAATAACATGTTCAAAAGAGGGTATAAGACAATGACAGGGCTGAGCCCTGGTGGTGTAGTGGTTGAATGTGGGACTGCGGCCTACTGGCTTGGTGATTCAAATCCAGCAGCAACTCTCCATGAGCGAGGCTGGGCCTCCCACTCCCACCAGAGGGCAGTGATGCCCCACGCAAAAGACACTGACAAGCAGTTTACTAAAGATGACTTCCAACTACACAACAATCATATGAAGAAATAGTCACATTCACTAGCCATAAGAGAAGCACAAATTAAAATGAGATATCACCTTACACTGACACTTTAGCTAAATAGCAAGCAAACAAACAGATAAACAACAGGAAATAATTAATCCTGGAGAGGATGTGCAGAGATCGGAATGCTCACACATTGTTGGTGGGATTGCAGAATTTTATAGCCACTGTGGAAGTCAATATGAGAGTCCGTAAGCAAACACAAATAGAAGCACAAATACTTTATGATGTTGCAATTGCTCCATTGGGTGTAGACCCTAAAGACTCACTGAGGCAAACAGGAACCGGCACATGCACACCCATGTTTTTTGTAGCAGTTTCTATATTATGAAAAAAAAAACCCTGGAGACAGTGAAAAACCCTGTTTGTAAAGGAATGGAATAGGAAACTCTATTACATTCACCCAATGTAACATTGTGCATCCTTAACAAACAATGATGAGTCAGTCAAATCTCTCAAGACAAGGCCACTTTTGGCACTATTATGCTCCAGAAAGTTAGTCAATTCCATTAAGATAAATATTTTCTAACTCTGTTATTATGAAAGAAGGAAAAATGGTTTTCACACTAAAGCATAAGACTTTAAAGACTATAAGACTATCAGGTGGCCAGGTTGGTGGGTAGATGGGGAGAGAGAAGGGATAGCATGGTAAGATGAGGAGGATGGGAAAAAGCAAAAAAAAAAAAGCATGCTATAAACAGGGGGCATGATAGGGGTACTGTCCCTGATTGGCACAGAATGCTTTTCTTTGTGTGGTTTATAGGTCATCAAGAATATAAACTAATTGCATGTAAATAGAGAGAAAGATGTAAACGAAGTTAAAATGAATTTTTTTAAAAGGAGAGAGAAGAGCCCCAACCTGAAAAGTCCTCCAGAGTTTTACCCTACAGACCTCAACATCCATCTGAGGGCTATATAAGAAGGAAAAGGAAAAGTGAAAAAGATTTAGAGTCTTTTGTGACATGCAAGTTAGTTTTAAAGAACAGCAATTAGTGAAGTGACACATTCGACAGTGTACGATATGAAAAAGCAAAAACATTCTATGAATTATGACGGGTTCATGGGCAAGGGGAAGGGAGAAAGGGAAATATGGGGAGGTGGTACTGGGGCCCTAAGTGGAGGGAGGATGTTTTGAGAGTGATGATGGCAACAAATGTGCAAATGTGGCCTGCATACAATTGATGTATGTATGGATTGTGAGGGGGAGGTGTATGAGTCCCCAATAAAATGATTCATTAAAAAAAGGGGGGAGGGGAAAGAGGAGCTTATACCAAGAGCTCAAGTGGAAAATGTTTGGAAATGAATGTGGCAGTATGTGTGCAAATGTGCTTGATACAGATGATGTATTGAATGTTATAAGAGCTGTAAGAGGTCCCAATAAAATTATTTTTAAAAAAGAACAGCAACAACAACAACTACTGTTTATGATCAAATGTAGTGAAATAATAAATGATAGAAACTTGGAAATGTTATTACTATTATACTGTTGCTCCATATCATATAGTGCTGAATAGATGTACTAGCTTGCTTCGTGGACTTGACCTAATCCCCTAGTCTTCAGCTTTCTATGTAATGAATTACTAAATAAAGGTAGCAGTATTCCTTCCCTTGCACATTACAAAAGATTAAACGGATTCTGAAATGATATGTCACCATGATTGCATATAAAAATTTGCACAAGTGATTATTTAAATATCTATGTTATTTTTTACTTGTTCCCCCACTCCTCCATTTTACTTTATTGAGCAGACTTTTTTAACATGCTAAAATGAGAAAGAAAAATGATTTCTAATACATATCAAGAAAATAAAGGGCTTTTCACTCATATGCTTTAAATGAAAGAATCAGAGGAAAAATCTCCAAAACCCTTAAATGTTTCACAGAGCCCTTAAAAAGCCTTTCTAAACCCTCTAAGTTAAAAATTATGTTTTATAAGACAGAAATAATACTTATTTGAAAAATTTGAAAGAAAATTATTTGACTAAATAATTGCTAGTCTTGCATTAGACTTGAAGTGAGAAATTTAATATTACTACTACTAATTGTAATGCTATCATTAATTTTTATTTTATCTGTTTAATTTTAATAATTTCTTTTATTGGGTACTCATAGCAATCCATGCATCATTTGTATCAAGCACATTTGTACATATGCTGCCAGTATCTTTTCCAAGACATTTTTATCTACTTGAGCTCTGGCTATCAACTCTTCTTTTTGCCCCTCACTCCTCACCCTCCCACCCTTGTGAACCCTTGATAATTTAGAAATTATTTTTATTTTGAGAGAAACACAATTTTTAATTAAGTCCATGTTCTCAACATGTCTAGTCACTACCAGGAGTAACAAAACACACATCACTGAAAAATAATGACACACACACTAAAGTTGAGGGCTGTGAAGCATGGCAAAGGATTCCCTCACTGTGGAATGTGTGATAAGGCAAAGATGGAAGGTCAGCTGAAAAGAGAAGGTCAGGGGATAGGCGTGGAGAGACACAGTGGAGAGTATTTCATACAAGGCAACATTCAAAAATTGGATTAATAAAGCAGCACAGTCATTCTATGTTGATTAAGGGAAAGAATCAAGAATTTTATTATGTACTTAGAGAGGAATGGAAGTTTGATTTGATTAAAAAGGGACAGACATGGAATTGGGGATCATTGAAAACTAAGACAACTTGCAAAATCCTTGGGTTCTCGGCTCTTTAGTGAGCTATGCTGACTTCCTTGTCCTAAGATGTATATTTGCTCTGCATCTGAAAGATGTTAAAGTTTGTGTTCTTGGGTGAGACGTTTGCTCTTCATTTAAAACCAGGCCATTTCCTCTTAATGTGTTGGCACTTTGGACTCAGTGTCTGCTTGCATCATGTGGATACACACTTGCAGATGGTTATATGATCTCCAAATTTTTATACAGCTCTTCAGAATTGACAATCAGGATTACCTTCACATTCTTGAATGTAGGAATTACATTGAGCTGGGAAGACAAGTGCACAGTTAATAACCCACACGTTCATTGACCCACTTATTCATTATTCTTTCAAATGAAACTATCCTTTTTAGAGAAGAGAAATAATGCTCAGGGTTTTAATTATATTTTGCTATTGGGAATTTTTCCATCAGAAATAAGAATTTTATTATAGTTCTTATGGAAGACTGTAGTGGTTATAACAACCTTGCATTCCTTTATCTGTTTTTGTTATTTGAACAGATTTTCATGTTATATAAAGCTTATATATGGCTACTCCTCTCCCTGCATACCACTGTTGAGAGTATATCATGGCCTATCAGAACATGTAGTATTCCTGACTATCCCGACTGTCTCAGGAAAAGATAAATGCATTCTTATTGGTGGGGTCAATTCAAGTTTTCCTAAGGAATATTTTGTTGAGCTATGATGCAAAGGCAATTTTATCTTGGTCCACCAAACAGGTAATATATAAGCCTCAAACTCTGATATCTTATCATTACTCTCCATATTGAGAGGGCACATGAGAATGAATCTATGTTAGTCTAGTCTGTTAGACTAGAGAAGCAAATTCATGGACATTCAAATTTGTACAGGAAAGAACATGATATAAAAGAGAAGTTGATTATTGAGAAAACATTCCAGCCCAGCACAGATCAAGTCCATGACTTCAACATTAGCCCATATATATAAGAAATCCAGGAGTTCCAAGAATCTTCAGGGGAAGGCCATGTGCACACGGAGGCCTCATTGGCTATGACCCAATTGACAGTGTAAACTCCAATGCTGGTCTCTTAATTCTCTCAAGTCCCAAAATGACACCAACTTACATAGCTACTGCAGAATCCAACATGGGAGATGCCGAGCTAGCAATGACACCTAAACTCCAGAGCTTCAGATACAAAGAACAAGAGAAAGACAGAGGTGGGTTGAGAGGATTAAGAAACCATAACACCTATATCTGGCCAAGTATATCTAGCGTTCACCTCTGTTTCTATTTCCATTTTGCTTAAGTTAGTATAAGCTGGATTTCATTCACATGCAAGAGTCTTGACAAATTCAACACCTCAAATCTGCTTCAATGATAAAAGCAGGAAAAACATTCACTTTTCCTTTTTTCCTTTCAATTAGAAAGAGGTAGGTTTCTCTTGGTATTTATAAACATTGAAGAGGAAATAAAAATCAGTGTGCCATTCTCTTTTTTAACTAGGTGCAATGTGGCTCCAAATAATATTGAAACGTATTTGAAAGACATAAGGTATTTACATCAGAGAATAGGTAATATTTGGCATAAAAATTTAAAAGAATAATGTCCTGTCCTTGAATTTTATTAAACTCTGGTCCCTTGTTATGATTCATGCTGGGATTAGCCATTAATAGGTTAAAAAGTAAAATGTGAAAAATGGTAACTGTGCTTTAAAAATAGAATTATGTAAATATTGGATTAAATATTACTTTAGTAATTATTTAGGAATAATTAAAGCTAGGAAATATCTGAGGACCATGCAGTGCTTTAAGTCTGTATAAGTTATGTGCAGTTGTGTTTTGGTAGTGCAATGATGGTCGTGGTTAACCATAAGTGGGAGAGGAAGAATGGAGTTTGACAAAGACCAAGGCAAAGCAGAGATGAAAGATGATGGCATCCAGTTAGAGTTATCCATTGGGAGCTTCTGCTGCCGGACCAACAAATTGAAAGGAAAAGTGAAGGAGATAGGGAGGCAGAGTCCTCATATTATAATCAGGGTACTAAGGTCTGTCCTAAACCCCACTTTTTAAAAAAACTTTCAAGCACTATATGAACCAAGAATGCACTTACCATCGATAAATGAAAAGACATCCTCTTACAGAGGGGTTGTAGCGAGGGGATGAGCCAGTCTAGGTGCAGTGTAGTAGCAATGAAATGTTCTCAAATGCTCCCTCCCACCTACTATCATTATCCCAATTCTGTCAGACAGATTTGGCTAGACCAGGGGATGCACATTGGAGTCAAAAACATGGAAATTTAGGATAGCTAATCCTTTGAGACTAGTGGGGAGTGGTGACACTGGGAGGGTGGAGGAATGGTGGAGTAGAAAGGGGGAACAAATTTCTCAGATCTACATGTGACCTCCTCTCTGGGGTGTGGACAATGAGGGGAGGGTGAGTGAAATGACACATTAGATAATGTAAGATACGAAGAGGTAATAACAATTTGTGAGTTATTGGAAGTTCATGGGGAAGTAGAAGAGGGCAGTAGAAATATGGGGAGTTGGAATTAAAAAAGTAAAGAACTAGAGGAAAGAGGGAAAGAGGAGCTAATGAGGGAGGGGTTCAGGTAGATAATGTAGATGAATGTGACAACATGTGTACAAATATGCTTAATATGAAAGATGTATTAAATGTAAAAGCCCCCAATAATATCTATATTAAAAAAAAAGAATGCACTGTAACACTAGATTCGTGGCCTGCACTCATGAGCTCCAGACCGAGCAGGTACCAGTATTCTAGTCCGGCAGCCAGTAGCGATTTTCCCAGGCTGACATCCAAAGGAGTTTTTACCCCAGACCTGAGGAGAACCTCTGAAACTTAGTCACGGAACCCCACATGGGAGCTCCCCATGCTGTTAGCTGCTGTGTCAGGTAGGGTTCTCTTGGAGAAATAAAATTCAGGACACTAGTAATTATTTTTATATATTTATATATTGAGAAAGATATATAAGATAAATAGAGAAAAAGTTAATATAAAACAATACAGATTGCTCGGTGCAACTCACTTGCATGAGGCAACTAAAAGACTGGCAGTCCTTTAATTCTTGAGGGCTGCTGAATAGTCCTCTGTAGAGCAATCCAGGCTATCTGGTTACAGGCAGCAAACAGCAGAGCAACAGTCACCAACTGTCACCAACAACAGTCAGCCAGATTACAGAGTCCAACAGTCCCCAGCTCAAGAGATGTATATCCCAGGAGCGTGGCGAAGCAGGGCTTGAAGGATCCTCAACTCACAGTAACACAGTCCATGATTAGGCGTCCCACGGGTAGTGTTGCTTGGAGGTCGAGGCACAGGACAAACAAGGCTGCTCTCTGGTCCAAAGATCCCGAAACAAGAGAGAGAGAGGGCGGGACTTGCGAAGCCCTTCCTATATCTGCCCATCAATTCATCCCGTGTGTTCATTGGCTGTGCCGTCACAACAGATCCAGCAATCTTCTGTGGCCGTGTTGGCATAACAAACCTACCCATCATAGATGCCTTGTGCTCATAGCCTCCGGGACAGGGTCGGCTCAGATAGCCACAGATGTGGAGCAATCAAAAAGACATCAGGAAATTTTCCTGAGTCAGGTCATAAGCAGATAGCCATAGCCTGGAGGGGCTGAATATGGAGTATAAAACAACTTTGCTAGTAAGCTAAATCTCCTCCTCTGAGAGTCAGTGTGACAGTCCCTGAGCACAACATGAGGCAGTACTCCACATGGCATGCCATGGGGCTCAGCTATTCTTTATCTATTCTTTCCTTTCTCTTCTTTTTTTCTGCCTCTTCTAGCTCTTCTTTTTTTTCTGCTAGAGTCTCAGCAGATTAAACTTTTCTATTTTCTTGATTCTTTTTTGTTGTCATTTTGTCTTTGCTGTTGTGTGTGTGTTAGTTTTTTTTTAATTTTTGCTTTTGTCTTTGTTTTCTCTCTTTTTCTTCTCTTCTCCCTCTCTTTCCTTTTACAACCCACTACAAGCTCAGGCCACTCCCCTCCACCTATGGCAACTCTGATGGTCCAGTAAGGGGAGCTCCCTCCCTCACTTGTTGGCTTTACATGTAGCTGGGGAAATCACACCTGCACTTCACTACACCCAAGCAGCTGGAGATTTCTCTTTCAAACAGGTGGGGACACTTCCACCTACATTTCAAGGGCCACTAAGTGACTGGGGGAAAACCTGCCTGCTGTTTGTGCTGTTCCACGCTACTGCAGGAACATCTGCTCAAACTCCACTGTGATCTTTCTGACTAGGGTAATCTTGCCTGCCATCCACAGTGCTCTACACCAAGGAGGGTATACCCACACAAGCTCTGTGGCATTCTAGTTGCATAAGGAACAACCATATGACATCCAAGGCACTTCAAACCTTGTGAGTCCCACCACTAAGGCTTTCTGGAGATCTGCCAGTAAAATGACATCCTCATAGGCCCACAACCTGCTGACCAGTGTCCCATGAGAGGACTATCCAGCACACCTTCCAAATACTGGAATACTGGTTTGCTAGAGTAAGAGCAAACCACAGGAAGACAAAGCGGTAGCCTGACTCCCAGTGCAATTACATTCAGGCAGATTGAAGAAGCACTCACATGTGTCCCTAAGAGAGAACCTAGTGCTCTTCACCTTTGGAAAGTGGCACTGGGCTCCTCAAAAACAAAACAAACAGAGCAATCATCCCCAATATCCTCAACAAAAAACAAGAAAAACAGGAGACAATGCCGGAAGAAGTCATGAACCTAATGACATATATAGAAGAAGCCATGATGCTATGAAGAGGAACAATATTATAGTAATTGAACAACCAGAGCAAAACACAGTGAAGTCAACAGAGAAAATAGCGAGGGAATTATTAGAAGAAAATTCCCCTGCTTAATAAATGAACATCGGGCAACCATTCAAGGGCTCAAAAGAATACCAGTCAGACTGAACTTCAAAAAGAATTCACCAAGACATATAATAGTTAAGTTATCCAACCATGAGGAAAAGGAGAAAATCATAAGAGCAGCTAGGGAAAAACAAATAATCACTTATAAAGGTACCCAAATAAGAATACATTCAGACCTATTAGGAGACACGATGAAAAGGAGAGGGTGAATTAACATATTTCAAAAATTGAAGGAAAATAACCCAAACTCAAGAGTACTATATCTAGTTAAATTATCTATTCAGATAGATGGCAAAATAAGAGTCTTCCCAGACAAGGAAAATTCAGAGAATATGTAAAAAGTACCCAGCCCTACAAAAGATTCTTACCAAGCCAGTATGGGCAGTAAATCAACACTGACTGAACACAAATAAGTGACCATCAGATAGAACTCCAACAAGAGGGAGACAAAGAGAAAAAAGCCCCCAAGATAGCATTAGCTCAATAGTGGAAAGAAGGCAAGAATGAATCACACACATGCAACACAAACTGATAAATTAGACAGGTAGGAAAACACACATCACAAAAGGTACAAGATGATATCACAGTCTATAGATGATTGTAATAACACTGAATATCAATGGACTGGACTCAGGCATTAAAAAGCAGAGGCTAACCAACTGGCTAAGAAAATAGAAACTATCAGAGGAAGAATGGTAGCAATACATGCACACGTGATGTAAAAAAAGACGTGCCAATAAAATACAAAAGCATATAAAAATAATTCACCATGACCTAGGGGGATTCATACCAGGAATGCAGGAATGATTCAGCATATGAAAGACCATTATTATTATTCATCACATTGACTTGAAAAAGTAAAAGAACCCCGTGCTAATGTCAATAATGTGGAAAAAGCATTCGAGAACATCCAACTCGAGAGGATAGTAATGAAAGAAAAATTCCTCCGTATTATGCAAACTATATATGAAAAACCAACAGCCAGTGTGGTAAACAGTGGAGAAAAGATGAAAACAATTCCACTGATGACGGGACCAGACAAGAATACCCTCTTTCCCCACTCCTATTTAGCATTGCACGGAGCTCCTAGCTAACAATATAAGACAATGAAAAGACATCAAAGATATTCATCTGGGGAAGCAAGAGACAAAACTCATATTATTCACAGATAATATGATTTTACATATCAAAAATGCCCCAAACTCCATAAGTGGACTGTTGGAAGCAATAAAGGAATAAGGAAGAGAGACAGGACACAAGATCAACAGATAGAAGTCTATCAGACTGCTATGCACATAAGGCAATATCAAAGAAGAGGCCATTAAAAAGGTAGTACCCTTTACAAAGTCAAGCACAAATTGAAATATCTAGGAACATACCTGACTAAAAAACAAAGATTTGTATGAGGAAAACTACAGAACATCATTACCAGAAACCAAGAATGACCTCAAAAAATACAAGATTAGCCCATACTCCTGGATTGGAAGATTCAGTATAGTAAAGATGTCAATTCCATCCATGACACTATATAAGTTCAATGCAATCCTGATAAGAATTCAATCATCCTTCTTCAATGAATTGGAAAAACTGACTACTAACTTTATATGGAGCGGGAAAAAGCCTACAATTGGCAGATAACTTCTCAAGAAGGACAAAATAGGTAGACTCGTTCTACCTGAATTTAGCATATATTATACAGCTAGAGTGGCCAAAACAGTGCTGTATTATTACAGAGATAGTCAGATCAATGAAAAAGTGCTGAAAATCCAAAAATAAAAACATCAGCATCTAGCCAACTGATTTTTGATGAGTCCCCCCAAATATCAAATGGGAAGCAGTGGTGCTAGAAACAAGTGGTCCTAGAAAAAAAATGAATTATCTACTGTGTTAGTGGACTAGAGAAACAAATTCAGAAACACTCATATGTGGATAAGAAGGAGTTGTATGCTGGAGGGTGGAGGATGGTGGAATAGAAGGGGGGAACCAATTCCAGGGATCTGCATATAACTTCCTCTCTGGGGTATTGACAATGGGGAAGTGAGTGAAGGGATACATTGGACTCTGTATGATATGAAAAAGTAATAATAATTTGTAAATTATTAAGGGTTCATGGGGAAGTGGGGAGGGAGGGAAAATATGGGGAGCTGGTACTGGTGACCTAAGTGGAGAAGAGGATGTTTTGAGAGTATGAAGGCAACAAGTGTGCAAATGTGGTCTGCATAAAATTCACATATGTATTGATCGTGATGGGAGTGGTATGAGCCCCCAATAAAATGATTTATTTTTAAAAAATGAGAAAGAGTTCTATATTCAATAGAAACTGTACATTAAGAAAACATCTCAGCCCTGTCTAATCCAATGGCATAAATCTGATATTAGTCCACATGTCCAAAACTAATCCAAAAGTCCTCTTCAGACTCATGAAACACTTACAATGACACCAGGACAAATTCAGGCCAGTGACTGTAGAGTCTTGTGTATCCAGTGGCATTTTAAGCATCTCAGCACTGGCACAGGCCTCTCTCTGGCTTCACAGGCATCTTAACCCTGGCAGGAGTTGGTATGTGGCTTTTCCAGCTTCTGAGGTCTTGTTACATCAGAGTAAGTTCATATGGATTTCCCTCTGGGATGTTTCCCAGGGAGTCAGCCTTGTATCTTCTCAGTAGAGTATCTCAAAGGGACTGAACAGTGATTCTCTCACTTCCAGAGGGGAAATATAGCCAGATTTTCCAGAATTCACACGAGAAAGCCATGCTCACACAGAGATCTCATTGACTTTCCCAGATAGACAGGTTAATCTTAATCCTCAAATTGACACTAGATTGGGTGAGTGCCACATCTACTTGCCAAAAAATGAAGCAAGCCCATTAACTCACTCCAAAAATAAACTCAAGGTGGAACACAGTCTTTGAGGTAAAACCCCAAACTATTAGGGACATTAATGAGGAATTTGGGACAAATCTGAGGGATCTGGCACAGGGACTACATAGGTTACTGGAACTAGGAAAGGATAAAAGTACAGAGGAATCACAAATTGACAAATAGAATATACTGAAGATAAAACACGTGTGTACATCGAAAGAATTCATCAAGGGGGAAAGAAGAAATTACACAACTGGGAAAGCAACTTTAGTCATGACATATCAAACAAAGACCTTATTACTGAAAACTGCAAGACAAAGAAAGCTTACAATAAGAAAAAAAGTAACTGCCCACTTAAGAGGAGTGCAAAAGACCTCAAGAGAAGATTCACAGGGGAGAAATCCAAATGGTCAATCAAAAAATGTTCCCGATCATTAACCATAAGGGAAACGCAAATTAAAACAACTATGAGGTACCCCCTAACACCCTCAAAGATAGCCCAATTCAAAAAATCAGAAAGTAACAAGTGTTGGTAGAGCTGTAGGGATATAGGAACTCTAATCCACTGCTGGTAGATCTGTAGGTATGTAGAGACATTATGGAAATTGATTTGGTAATATATAAAACAGATGGAAATTGAGCTATCATACCATCCAGCAGTCCCCCTACTGGGCATACTCGGGAGAGACAAGAAACAAACCATGGCCAGATATCTGTGCTCCAATGTTTATCATGACACAGTTCACAATTACAAGGAATTGGAAACAATCCAATTTTACTGATGGATGAATGGATAAAAAATTAAGGTATGTACATACAATGGAGTACTACACATGCCTAAAAAGCAGTGATGAATGCACATTTTCACCTTGGAGGAATTGGAGGAAATCATAGTAAACAAAGGAAGCATAAAAAGATCAAACAAATGGGGCATGGGGAAAAAGCGATTATGTACATACATCCTTGGGGTGATGTCTAGCAACTATGGCATGGACCAAACCCAATGCAGGAATACAATGATAGACAACTAATGAAGGGGAAAGAAAGATAAGAGGAAGGTTGTGTATTTCATCAGTGTTAGGCTGGACCCTCTCTGGTTCATTTCTTCCTGCTGACTCCCTGTGAGACATCATAGCATCCCTACACATGGACCTAGGGAAATTACAGTTTTGAAAAGATGGAAACACACCAGTAAAGGCAAGATCTTTTTTTGTTGTTGCAGTATTTGTTTATAATTTGGCTATACCAGAGTCTGGAAATTCAAAGAAAAGTCTTCTGCTGCTGTTCAGAATCTTTTTGGTGCTTCGTTTTCCTCACTATCATGACCTCACTTGTACCTTACAAATAACATTTGAATAGAACAGGTACATTGCTATAGACAAGAGTCTACAACACAGGAAATCCAGGATAGATAAACTCCCCAGGGCCAACAATGACAGTAGAGGATTAGGTGAAGGAGATGGGGGGAAGGGGGAATTAATCTCAAGGATTTATCTATAACCGCCTCCCAAAGGGATGAATAATGGAAAAGAGGTGAGGAGGCAACAGAGGATGATATAAGACATGAAAATAGTAATCTGCAACTTATTAATTGTTCATGAGGGACGACAGGTTAAGAGGGAGGGGGAGAAATGGAGAGCTGATATCAGGGGCTCAAGTGGGAAGAGAATGCTTTGAAAATGATGAAAACAGCAGATGTGCAAATGTGCTTTACACGCTGGATGAATGTATGCATTGTGATAAGAGATGTAAGAGCTCCTAATAAAAGTATTTAATAAAAGAAAACAAATCCTAGGAAACAAGAAGCAGGAGTTTAAAATCAGTGTTATGAAAATCAAAGCTGTCTCATATTTTTCTGAGACCAGAAATAAATTCAAGTCAATTGATGAAATAGTAGATGTCTTCAATCCTTAAAAACTGAAAACTTAAAAAGGGAGAAATAGATTAAACAGGAAGCAATATAAACCAATATACTCTCAACCCTAAAGCAAACTCATTGCTGTGGACATTATTCCAACTTACAGCATCCCTACGTAGATCCAGGGAAATGACAGTTCTAAAAAGAAGGAAACACACCAGTAAAGGCAAGATTTTTTTTTGCAGTATTTGTGGACAATTTGGTTATACCAGAGTCTGGAAATTCAACGAAAAGTCTTCTGCTGCTGTTTAGAAACTTTTTGTAATGGGCAATGTGGCAGTCATGTGCTTATGTTAATTTTATGATTGAAATGTAGGGGTGGAGTCTAGCCTGTTAAATTGGAGAGAAGCATTGAGTAGCCAATGAGGCCTCCATGTGGGCATGGTTTTCTCCTGAGACTTCATGGAAATCTCGCGATATTTCCCTTATGAAGATGAGAAGCTATCTTCCCCACTTGTTGGGAACTAGTCTCAGAGATGACGAATCACGGACAAGACAAGATGGCAGTCACCCAGAAACTGGAGGAGCAGGCGGAGAGACCACATGGCTTTGCTCTGATGGAGCCAGACCTCTGAAGCTGGAGCGGCTACTCTGCCAGCACTGAGTTGGTTCTGTTGTTGATGAACCCTGAGCCCTGGAAGTGAGGAGCCATGGGGAGAAGCCTGTCAGTGCCGGGACTCTGCAGCCACTGACCTGTGACTTCGTGACTCGGAAGGAGACTTTATAGACTGATATAGGGCGTATGGGTTAATATCGGACGTATAACTTTGTCCTGGACTGGATTGGGATGCTTTCTTAATGTCCTATTTCTCTTATATATAAACCTTTTCCTTATATCTACATGCGTGTCCTTGAATTTGTTCCTCTAGTCTACCTGGACTAACACAGGCGGGTATTTATTTTCTTTTTCTATGATTTTATTGGGGGCTCTTACAGCGCTTACAACATTCAATACATCATCTTTATCAAGCATATTTGTACACATGTTGCCATATTCATTTCCAAATATTTTCCACTTGAGCTCTTGGTATAAGGTCCTCTTTTCCTCTCCCCCCCTTTTTTTAATAAACCATTTTATTGGGGGCTCCACAACTCCCATCATGATCCATATATACACCAATTGTATGCAGGCCACATTTGCACACATTGGTGCCATCATCCCTCTCAAAACATCTTCTCTCCACTTAGGCCCTCAATTACCAGCTCCCCATATTTTCCTTCCCTCCCTCCACCCCCTCCACCATGTAATAATTTACAAATTGTATTACT